>MU163248.1:5014-16931 GCA_015888305.1 Antheraea pernyi
AAAAAGTACAGACACCTTGGATTTAAATTCTTATTATATGTACCTATAATATAATATACATAGAAGAATAAGAAGATATATATTATATTACTTGTTATTAATCCCATTTAAGCACGGAGCAAATGTCCAAAACGTTATTCATGAAATTTATTTGAAAAACATTTGCCTCCGAGGATTTGGGTGTCAGTGTTAGTGCACCTGAGCCAATGTTTTTAATTAATCGCTTTATTATTTACCTGACGTTAATGTTTTGGCTGCATATTCATTTGATGAAATTTGAGGACTTATTTATTACTAGTATATTTATTTTAAAATTAATAAATAGGAACATTACTTATAATAAAAAATAACAAGTCGAGGCTGTCATAAGGACTGCATATAGAAGTGAAAACTCAAAAACTTTAATAACTTTGACATTGTCTTTTGAATTTGTAGATCAACTGTACTGTGGATTATTTATATTTCATAATTTGTATATTGAAATTAATTAGTCTGGTTTTCACATCTATTGTTATTCCGAACAATAATTATATGCATTTTTATACAGTTTGATTTTATATATATGATGGGCTGCACAATCTTAATAATAAATATCAATATGTCCTATATTGCATTGCATAGGCCACTATAATGCACGTCGCTAGCCTGACGCATGCCGCGTAAGCACAATATGGTCGGTCACGCTTACAAGGATGTCGCTGACGCGAAACCATAAGTTTTTTTCCTGCCATAAAATATCGCTCAACGCGCCTAATAAAGTTATTACTTACTACAAAAATATTCTAAATGAATGCCAGAATTGATAAATACACTGAAGAATTTAATTTAAGATTAATATGAAAAATATAAAAAATCCGAAATGTTAGTAAGATAAGAGAATAAACGTATTACCTGCCCTTTGGTAGTGTTGGCTATTTTGCGATATCGTAGCATTTCTTTACTATCCTTTTGCAGAAGATTGTCCAGTTGATTCATCATAATGAGTCCGTCTATGGATACCAGCAATAACAATTTAAAATAGATCCTTTTCTATTAATTATTTTCTTTATCAATAAACCTTGTCGTGTATTTATTTGGTGACTGACGTATTTAGTTATCAGTGCTTGAGGTAAATTATGTCATATAATATATTCTGGACAATTTTGTTTTGGCAAGAGCCTTTGGAAATGATCTACTATAAGTAAGAGAATCTTATCGAGGATCTGGCTCATGTGGTATATACTGAGAGCTGACTATAATAAAATAATAAACCTTCACAATCCACTTCGGATTTAATTCTTCGAAGCAGAGCCTTCATTAAATCTTTCTTCATTTTCATGTCTTTCTTCTTATGTGCACCAGATTTTGCAGTCTGTAACATAAAATGATGTGATAGTAAGAATAAAAAGCTCTTAGAACCGCAACTTTGTCTGACTGTGCTGCGTGGGAGGAGCAGCACCGCCCACTGGCTACAGCGGTAGGAGAGGATCTCTCACTGCCGTGTGTGGTTTCGGCCATGCTCAGCAGCAAAGATATGTGGAATATTCAAACAAGTATATTAGAATATTCAACATTCAAAGCATCAAAGGAGGCCTGGAAGAAGAGGGACGACGAGACCTCCGGGGGGGCCATTTCCTCATTGCATAGGTTTGGCTGACAGGGAAGGCGGCTGGCCGTGTACCCCAGCTTGCTCCCTATTAGGACGGACCCTTGTAACCACCTTGCCAGGCTGCCGCAGGGGTGGTTCTCAAGTAAGTTAGCAGGAGCCCCTACCATGCGGTGGACGGTACACCGTGGGGCTTTAGTCCGTGCGAGTCGGACATAACCTACTCTCTCCTCCGGGAAGGTGGGAATCCGTAATGGAATTACCCATGATAAAAAAAAACTTACATTTAAATGGAAATGGGAATTAAATACTATATAAAGGACATTAATCGACAATGCCTTAATTTATTTCGGCTTGAATATATCTATGTGTAAAGGATGCACAAGTCAAACCATTACTGGGACTAGGTCTGTAAAAATGTGCATGCAGATCCCTCTTACGCTATAGGTAAGGAATAAAGTAAAATTTGGAAATTCAATCCCTTATTGCGAAAGGACATGAATAATTGTATGAAAATCATCATTTTTTAATTTAAATTTATGAAAATTGGTATGCAGCAATTTATTCAGATAGTAAATAAGACATGTTATATATTTTTTTCTATTACATGACTATTTCATATAGTTTTTTATAAAGATACAAACGTAGACGAAGTCATGGGTAGGTGTTAGTTAGTTGTGTGACCCTGGATTTCTGCATACCGTCTGAATTGATAATTGGCCTTGTTTAGCGTTTTGGTTAGTTTAGCTCTGTCCGTTAAGATATCTAATATATCATCTAGATTTTTCAGACATACGACTTCCATTATTGCTAGCTATTACGTCTATGTATAACGATTTAGAGCATTACGAAAATATTTCCTCCTGTGACTCTATCACCCAGTTTGAGAGCGACAGACTCGCCTACAGAACTGATAAATGTCTTTAAAAACTGATTTATCTGCCTGTGGGGTCAAGTGATGTTTAGTTCGCTCTTCTGGAAGTAAATTAAGCCATGTCTTATCATGACTCGCATTGCCTTCGTAAACACATTTTTCCCTTTTTAACTTATTTGTTTTCACGACCAATGTTAAATGAGGTAAACTTCTATTACTTTGAAATGGTGATAGCTCAGTGATAACCGATTTATCTTTGAATCTCCGTGAATGAGCCGGTGAACGAAAATAACGTAATGAAATCATAATATGATAGTAGGGTTCTTTCTAACCATCAAGTTGAAAAGTATTTTTGAACTAGTCACCAGCCAATTTTACGTGTTTACCACCTTGTGTTATATCGTCATTTAACATCAGGTGATATTCATCAGGTGTGGTAAAACGCAAAAACTCATAAGAATACTAAAAACTAAAATATTGTGTAATAAACAAACGTATAGTCGATCAGTCAGCCAGGAAACCAATGAACACTCTGTAGTTACTGTGACAATTTATCCGGGCACAGCTTCACCCTACACTAACTTCGACATAGGAGTGAACGCTGATAGTGATGGTGCGAGGGGGTGCGCTAGTGTTCATGTTCAGGTCGCCTATCGGATGTGTTGTAGCGGTACCGGAAGTAGATGTTTAAATCATTAGAATATCATTTTAGTTTATAAAAATATTATAAAGGTTATATTAAATCTTTAACATTAATTACAAAAAATATTAATCATTACAAATGTTTCATAAAATCTATGCGCATTTTGAGGTAGAATTAATTAACTATTAAAACCTTATTATCTTTAAAATTAGTTTTTCATTTCCTTGACAATATGCTAGGTTCTATCAAAGTCAACGCCCTGTATATATACTTTGAGAAGTAGACCATTAATTCTACTCTGTACACTTTAGTAACATTAAGAAAATAGCTAAAATAAATAACCATTACCCTTAGATCTTTTAAAAGGTTTATATATTCCCGTTTCAAGGTCCTTAGTAGTTGGTCTTGTCTCCGGAATTGAGGATGTACACCAAGGGACTGATGGAGTCTATCAGTTTGTATTATACGGACCTGGAAGATGAGTATAAGTTAGCTTTAGGGGTTCTGGAAGGTTTCAGTGAATAATGTGGACGTCTGTACCCTTTTTCTCATAACTACAAAAAATGGTGAACTTAAGACTGCAAAGTTGAGACAGAGAGAGTTGGCTTTTAGTGGCTCATTTATAATACTACTGGTCTTTAATTGAGTGGTATGCTTCTATCACAGATTTAATGTATTTTCAAGTGTATTATCTATGGATGTATCCTAATCAACACCAGGTTATTTTGGTCAAATATCAATGTTTTTATATGACTTAAAAAAGTATAAGGTTCTCAAATCGGTCGCCTGTAACTTTTTAAATGTTTGTTATTTCATAGCTTCGTCGTTTATAAATCGATTTGGAAGACCCGTTTTTTAATGGAAAGGGAATACTTTGAAGTGTACCTGTAGTGTCATTTGAGAATTCGAGAATTTGAGATTCATTCGATTCGAACAATTTCGATGTATCATATCTGCCAGGCGTCCGGTGACGGCTCAATTTTTTTCAAGTTTTTTGTATTTTTTATATTAATTTCGGTAATCACTCACACAAACGCGAAGCTCGCAGTCTATCTAAATTTGACCGAACAATTTCCCATATGATACCTGATAAGCGAATAGTTCCAAAGGTTATTTTGTTATAATTATAACGTATTACTTACTTGTCTTTGTAATCTGGAATGTTCATCTTCCATTTTTTTCATGATCTCTAGATCATTCTGAGTGTCACCGGGCGCCGGCTGCGTGCCATTCATTCTTATTAAAATGTAATTCAATTTTAACAAATATAAGTTATTTTGTAACACGTAAAAAATGTTCGTTCCAAATTTTATGACGCGTGAAATAATTTACGCGCGGCCCTCTCGATTTTTTTTGTGGGTTTTGCTTATGTTTTTGTGTTTAAATGAACGTATTCTATAATTTAATTTTGAATTTATAGGACATCGTAGCCTGTTTAATGTGAGTTTGTTTTTTTTTTTAATATTATAGGGAGCAAACGAACAGACAGAAGTGATCACCGCCATCCATAGACACTAGTAACACCAGGGGAGTTGTAAGTGCATTGCCGGTCTTTTAAAAAAGAAGGGGAAGGGGAGGGGAGCGGGTTATGGAGAGGATGGTAAGGGAAGGTGGGCCTCCGGCACTCTCATTGACCGAACAAAACGCAATAATACAAGCACCGTTACTTCACGTCGGTTTTTGTGAGAGGGTGAGTCAACCCATTCATGGGGAAACCAGTAATAGCTTCAGCGTGGCTCTACCACCTACCTTTGTGCTTGGGGTGCTAAGGAACAACGGAACGATCTCTAGCATGTATGTTTTCCCGCGAAGTTTTTTGACACTTAATTTATGGTGAATTTGCTAAATAAATTTTCTTCACAAGCGTGGACAATTTCATATACGGTCATGATGTATGTCCACGCTGAACTCTGAAACTACTCAACCGATCTTCATGAAATATGGCATTTAGGTATAATTTGGTCCAACTTGAGAGATAGGATAATTTATATTTCGATGAATAGCCTCAATATTTTTCATTACAAATTAAATGATTGTCAATGTTGATTATCGTTCTTAAAAGTTTCATTAGTCTCGAATAGATGGCGCTTTTAATTAGTGTGTTGACATAAACTGTGAAACCGACTTTTATAGATATTTCATAGATGGCGCCACGTTTTAATTTTTAATTGATTTTTCAACTCCAGTTTATTTTACGGTGCACGTGTTCTTTTAATCTATAAATGAGCCACAACTACGCGTGGCCGGGTCAGATAGTACGTATATAAATATGGAATAAGTATTTTTTTGCATCATGTTCATTTCACAAAAGTCAGGATAACTCGCCATCTCTCGGCTCCATAATAGGTTTCTTATGGAGTTTATTAGCTTTGCGCCACAAGACCTATCCGGTCTTGTATAATTCTATAATAAACTACAACATATTTTCCGTTCTAGACTAATTGCGCCGAAGTAGAGTATCGTTTTCCAAGCTTCGATACATATATATTTGTTCTGAAACAATCTGTAGTTCAAACGGATTAATGGATTTTAACGTGAGATAATGTTAGATTCGTTTTAGTTCTAGGAGTGATATAGCATAAACTTTGAATATCATGTATAAATCAAAAACAAAGGAGGGATATTTCTTCTTCCCAATAAACAACTGAAGGATTTGTTTTTTATTTTTTATTTTTTTCTCGAACTGACTACGCTATTGACCTGGTAGGGTCTTTACAGCTTCACCGGACTACCTGAAGGATTTGTTTACTAATGCGTTACACTATAACACTACACGGAAACAACCAAGCTACGATATAATTCATGGTTTATTTATATCCATTGCGACACATCGGCCACCTGTAGCACAAGGCGTCAGTACGAGGAATTGGGAACTCGTCACCACCGTGGGATCGTGAAACGCATCTCGTTCTTTTATTGAATCACGACAAAGTGACTGCACTGTGCCTGATGGTAAGCGCAGTACAATCCAAAAACAACGGTGACCACCGAGTGACACACTATCCATCGCCGGTCACCGCTGTCATGCCGGCCTGCGAAAGACTGGATATGCACAGGCTCATCCCGAAACGCGACCCACAGAAGCGAATCACTATGACGGGCTTTTTCGCCATATACATAGTGGTTGCGATCCAGTCGGGCTGTAAAACCCTACCACCCCTGTTTCGCCATTGTCTCGTTCGTTATTCAGCAGGGTGCACCACGTGCAGGTGAGGTTGGCTTGGATGTCTCAAGTCTTAGATGTTGTTCGACACCTCTTACACCCCTCGTATATTATTAGTTAGTTATGAATATTGATTTGAAGACACTATTCGTTCAGATTTCGAGCAGTAGTCACATCTCTTGGGTTAAGTCGTAAATTACGATTTAATCGGTTTAGTTTTATGGTACTATTCTGTCCCACTTCGAGCTGTAGACACCTTTTAGTTTTAGACTCAATATAAATTAAATTGTAGTCTTTTAATATTAAAATTTTTTGTATTAAAGTGCATTTTTTACGTCTCACACTTACGCCCTACAAAATTAAGATATCTAAATAAATAAAAATAAATAATAACACGTTTTTTTCGACCGAGTTGTACGGTTTTCTTTGTGAATAAACGTCTACTTGTCTGTTTCGTTTAAGTTAGTTAATTAAAATTCAAAAGTCTTTATGTTGATTTTACTATTAACCGATTTAATAAAAGTCCAGCACTTTGATCTTTATATTTTTTTAAATTAAATTATAGATTAGTGTGTGTGTGGCTACATATTTATTACGTAATAATAGAATTTAGATAAGAACACTGGCTTGCATTTGTTGCTACGAGGCAAGCGAAAAATATTTTCACACCATGCTATGGTTCAATTATTTGGTTTCACCGAAAACTCACGGGTTTATACTATGAAATCACGTCGCTCTTGAGGTAAATATAATATACGCTGTGAATATGTTTCGAAATAGCTATATTTATTCTTAAGCAGCTCACGATTTTACTTCAAACCGTATTGTGTGAGCATTAAGCAGTCTATTGTGTTGCGATAGTTGTTTACGCGAGCTGTGTCGACACACACGTAGTTTAGTGTTGTCACCTGTATTGTATGGCATCCGATTATATTTGTATAAATTGCTAATAGCCGCCCGCGACTTTATCTGCGTTGGTATATATATTATTATATTACAAACCGCAACCTCGTCCATGTGGAAATTTAATGCAAAAAACAGTCTTTCGTTTACTGTGTGTTGGAAATTAATTAATAATTATATAATATCCTGTTTTTGTAAGAGATTGAATTGCATTTACTTACCTACTCTTTTCTGGGACTGAACACGAGCTGTCTTTATAACTTTTGATAGAGTGGACCGATTTAAATGAAACATTTCTTTTTTTATGTCATAACTGGAAAACGAACTTGTATGTAACTTGATGTTAAGTGATCACCATCGTCCATAGACACTAACAACACCGGGGGAATCGAAAGTGCGTTGCCAGTCTGTGTTTGGGGGAAAGGGAGTGAGGGGGGAGAGGAGAGGGGAATGGAGGTAGGCATCTGGCACTCTCACTGACTAAACGAAACGCAACAATGCAAGCACCGTTACTTCACGTCGGTTTTGTATGTGAGGGTGGTACTACCCCGGACGAACCGACCCATTCATGCTGAAACCAATAATAGCTTCAGCGTGGCTGTACCACTCTTTAGAAAGAGTAAATGTTACTCAAGGATATGCTTTATGATTTCCTTGTGCGGTATTATCGTGAACGGAGTACTTTAGCAGTGATGCGTATCTAAACAGACGTACAGACATTTCTAAAAATGATCGAAATGTGTTTTATTACTTATTTCTAGATACCTACAGCAAGTTGTTTCACAAAAATCTAAAAGAACAGACACGTTAGTTTTACTTTCTTATTATATCTATAGATGATTACACTACAAATTATTTTCGTATCTGCTTAAATTGTTTATGCCCTTAGGGGTGTAAGGGGTCTCGAATAACATCATAAGACTTGAGACACCCAAGCCAACCTCACCTGCACGTGGTGCACCTTGCTGAATAACGAACGAGGCAATGGCGAAAGCGGGGTGGTAGGGTTTTACAGTCTGACTGGGTCGCAACCACCATATATATGGCGAAAGAGCCCATCATAGTGATTCGCTTCTACGGGTTGCGTTTCGGGATCAGCCTGTGCATATCCAGCTTTCCGCAGGCCGGCATGACAGCGTCGACCGGCGATGGATAGTGTATCACTTGGTGGTCGCCATTGTTTTTAGACTGTACTGTGCTTAACATCAGGCATAATTCAGTCATTTTGCCGTGCTATAATAAAAAAAAAAATGCAGCATATAGACGAAGACGAGTAAGTCTCAGGTCGCAGGATTTTGAAACTTACGTGATATATACTATATTATGTGTAAGTTATTAGCTAAATTAAATTCAGTTATTAACATAAAATAAATACTCAAACTCAATTCAATACATTTACAGAAATAGAAATAAAGATACACGAAGAAAAAAAAATCTTTTTCGAAGTCAGTCAATTCGTTCTCGAGACATAATCAAAAATGCCTTTCCTTACGAATGGCTCCAATTTTTCTGATATTTTTTTAGTTATTCTGTTATTCGGGGTAAAGAAAAATCCAAGAAATCAAAAATAATAAAAAACAGTCCAGTCTTGAGTTATAAATGGTAGAACTAAAGAGAGTTTGTTTTATATATATAGATATGTGAACGATTGTGATGTCTGGAAATGACGCCCCTGTCTGTGTATCCGCCCAAAAAGGAATGTAATTATTTGTGTCTATAACTGTTTCTCGCTGACTCTTTTCGACGAAAACTCCCAGTCGGCTTGACTTTTCAACATTTTCAACTTTCAACATTAATTGTTATATTTCAAACAATTTACAAAAAATCTTGACAAATTACATACCTTTATTTTGTAGGTGGTAGAGCCACGTTGAATCTATTACTGGTTTTAGCACGAATAGGTCGACTCGCTCGGGGTAGTACCACCCTCTCACAGAAAACCGACGTGAAGTAACATTGCTTGCATTGTTGCGTTTCGTTCGGTCAGTGAGAGTGCCGGAGGCCCACCACCCCTCCTCTTCCCCTTCTACCCTTCCCTTCCTCCCCCTTCCCCCAAACAATGGATGGCAACGCACTTGCGACTCCCCTGGTGTCGCAAGTGTCTATGGACGGTGGTGATCGCTTGACCCGTCAAGTCATCAGGTGACCCACCTATTCGTTTGCCTCCTATGACATAAAAAAAAACCTAAAACTTCCTCGTTAATCGCGGCTATGAAATGTACAGAAAGGGGCATATGATACTTTTCATCTCGAAAAATTGCACAGCACAGTAAAGATACGAGTTATAGCTACTCATCGAATTAATAAATATACGTTTTATCTATATGGCGATATTCAGTAACTTAACAAGAACGTATGTCCCTTTAGGGAGGATAGGATATTATATAGGATATTAAAACAGTGCATAAACCGAAAGCATCAGGAACTATAACCTTAAAAGTGCTAAGTAATCATAACAATATCTCCGTTCTTAAACCATCGATCAAAGTATTTACCAGCGCCATCTATTACGATCCATCAGAACTTTTTAGTCAGGATCTAGCTCGACGCGCACTCCGATATCTCGCAACAGTTAATACGCTTAGACAACTCGATCGCCATTAAGCCAAGAAGTACTTACCCGTTCCCACAGAGGGCGCTAAGCGAAGTATAACTAAATATGGATGAAATTAAAAACATGTTAATTAACATGCAGCAAGATATAAGGCAGCAAAAACAAGACATGCTAGATATGAAAGAAGATATTAAAGGCACAATAATCATCAGCCTCAACGAGACATTCAATAGCTTAGAACTGAAAAATGAGCTTTTGGAGAAAAAAATAGAAGAGCAATCAAATAAAATTAACAACCTAGAAAGACAGTGCAGACGCAAAAATCTGATCTTTTTTGGCGTAGAAGAATCAGAAAAATCGTACGATGAACTGGAAAAAATGATAATAAATATAATAAATACACACATAAAAATTTCGTGCGACACTTACAATATAGAAGCTGTTAGAAGGCTGGGAAAAAAAGGTGAAAAAGTTCGACCGATAGTAATAACATTCAATACTTTAGGTTTCAAATTAAAAATACAACAAAACAAACATAACCTTAAAAATACTTCCTATTATTTAAAAGAAGACTACCCAATCGAAGTCTTAATTAAGCGTAAAGAGCTACAAGTCCAACTACAGAAAGAAAAAGATGCAGGAAACAGCGCTTTTATAAAATATGACAAAATTATTATACTAAGCAACAAAAAAACCCCACAGAAACAGTCAAGCAAAAGAAACCTATCAGAGTCCCCGGAAACGCTCCACCCTGACAACCAAATTGTCCAACAGACTAGTAAACAGCCACCTAAGAAAAATAAAGGTGTCATGAAGAATTATATAATACATAAGCCCAAACTAACTCTCGCTCAGACAGAACCAACTCAACGCCAATCGAAGATATCAGACTACAACACAGCATAGCAATCAAAATCGAACCCTCTTCCAACCCCTAATCTCCCAGTACGGCCGGTCACCGCGGGAGAGTTCGACCAAAACCCCCCAAGCACAACTATCAAAACGAAAAATACCATCTACATTTGCACCCTCAACGTAAGATCATTATCTTCAAATCATAAATATATAGAGCTCAAAGCTGCACTCGATGATATTAAACATGATATAATAGGTTTGAGTGAAGTTCGCCGGCTAGGAGAAAAGACAATCGAAGACGACGATTACATCTTCTACTACATTGGCCAAACAAAAGGACTATATGGAGTTGGTTTTCTAGTAAGGAAGAAACACAAAGATAAGATCATAAAAGGGATGGTATTCCTTGGGGGAGGCTTTTACCCGAACGGGGTCCATGCATTAAATAATTAGATGTTAATAAATAAAGAAAATAATAATTAAAATAATTACAAAATAGAACTTATATTTAGAAAACAAATACATTTAAGTGTAACAACTGTAATTAATATTATAGGTTAATAAGTTACCAATTGTTATTGTTTAAAAATGTATTATGCATGGAATTAAATAAAGCTTTATTATTATAATTAATAAATTTACGTTTTATCTATATGGCGATATTCAGTAACTTAACAAGAACGTATGTCCCTACTTCGTGCTAAACAAACGATTCGGTCGTCATACGCTATGTACACTATATTTCATGCGAAACAAAATGATTTCTGGAGTCAATAACCCGGTAGGTCTCGTCGTATCACGATTCGAAGTCCCGTCACGTTGTATATTGCAGTTCCGTTCCAGGGCGTGTACAACGTTCCCTACGCTTTTCACAAATACTTATGCACAGAGCACGCTTCGAAAACTATCTTTAAAATTGTGTTGTTTTCCTTTCCTCCAACGTTTAATATCAATGTTTTGTACGTAATGTTAGGTTCATTATAATGGTTTAGTGTGTGCATTCAATCTATCACTCGGTATACATATAAGACCAAATTTTGATTCGTCAAATGTGTGAACAGGACAATGGAATCCGGAATTAAGGTAGATTTTTTTTTCTAATGATTCATAATATACGAATTAACTAAATTCGTTTACATGAAATAGTAGTATTTAGAATATTTTCAATAGTAGCTAATTTAATAATCACTATCTTTATATATAAATTTCTTCTGTACGTGTGTATGTAACTGAACTCCTCCTAAACGGCTGGACCGATTTTGATGAAATTTTGTGTGCGTGTTCCAGTGGATCCGAGAATGGTTTAGATTCACAATTGGACCCGGTAGGTGACGCTGCGG
>MU163252.1:0-14548 GCA_015888305.1 Antheraea pernyi
ATATCATTTGATAGTTATTGTTATATGCTGTAATTCAAACTATGTTAATAACTGTATAAACTGAAAATAGGTTTAAAAATTGTTTAAAGCAATTTTAATACTTTTAATAGTTTGCGTACATTGATTTCAATATTTTTCGTCTGACAGTACAGTGCTGATTTTTTTAATAAACATTCTGGCAAATACTATTTATTTTTATTTCACATTTTATTAGTAGCAATCGTGACCCGAAAAGAACCTTTTTAATGGTTTGTTTACATTTTGTCTCAGCGTTCGATGAATACGGTATAGTAAGGTCTTAACCATAGATAAGAATAGTATACTGGAGTCTTAATAGCTTCACCCATAGAGTAACAAACCCGCGCGTAGTAAGTGTAAGCGGTTTCATAATTCTATGAGCTTCACCGGACTTCTTATTGAAACGGAATATGCTACACTACTATACAAATCTGTCGTATATTGGTGTTACTTTTTATAAAGTATCTAAAACTGAAGACATTATTTTTCTATTTCTGATCCAAATAATATTTATATTTTGCCCGAAATCAGGTTTTGTGCTTTAAGTAAAACGTTGAGAAGTCTTTTACTACCTGTGCATTGAAAAATATTGGAAAAAATAGATCACTTAGTAAAATGAATAAGTTCACAAATGTATACTAAAGCAAAACAATTAAAACCAAAGAAAACGCGCTCCCAATGCAAAAAGCCACATTCTTTTTCACCATCATCGTGTCGTAAAGCAATAATGTATATGGCCTTTTGGCATAAAATCCTATTAAGTGCCGCACCATTTTACATACACCCTATAATGCACCTGGCACGCGATAACTTCCAAGTTTTTAATACAAAAAAAATCTATATTTTTTTGTATGCATTTAAACACATTGGTATGCATGTAAACTCGTGTATTGTTCTTTTTATTTGTTGAGTTTTACAAGTGCAGCACCAAATACGAAAATACACATGTCATTACATACACAAAAAATAAATGACAAGAAAACGATATTTAGTTCATCACTTAATTAAAATTTGAGAAAATGAATCATAAATAATCATGGGAAAATAAATAACATACCTATTGCTTTCTCTCTCTGACTATCAATATATTATATCGATTTTTGCAACCGTCCTTGTCTTTTGTTACCCTTTCGGCTTGGGTAAGCAAACTGACTGTTCATAATATCATTCATTCGAATTTGTTCAGTCTGCCGCTCAGTCTGGCTCAGTCTTTGTTAGACAGTTGTCCGCGGTGTTTGTCGCTATCTAATAACAAGAAATTAAATTTTAAAATGCCGAAAAAATTAAAGGTGGTTGTGAAGTCTCTTTACTCGCACGAAATTCGAAAAGATGTTAGCTTAGAGAATTTAAAATCACTGAAATTGGAAGACGCGTGGCCTTTCATCAGAGAAGAAATTGAAATCGAAATTGGCATCAGCCAGTTGGTTTGCATCCCTTATATAACAGAGGCTGATTTGTACAAAGTAACGTCCCTTTTTGTGCAAAATGATAAAGAAACTAAAGGAAAAATGTTCACGCCTCTCGGCGAGCTAAGCAAGAATATAAATAAAGAGAAATCAAACCCAGACTACGTAAAATGGTTGGAAGAAGGCGATTTCCAAGATTCAGAATTTAAATTTCAACATGAGAGTGTTAAGGTAAGCTATTTATTCTATTTTTGCATTGTTAAGCAAGTAATATCAAAAAGATTGTCCTAGCACGTTTCGGTCACCGGGATGACCTTGACCGCTGTGAGCGGAAGTGGATATTTCCAAGCTATACAAAAATTTGGATAAAATGTAAAGTTTCACAGGTAGGAATATCTGATTAATCTAGAAGGTAAAGAAAATGTGTAGCAACTGGATATTTTTTATGTGAAGCTGTATACTAGTATTTTGTGTTTAATATATTCCTTGTACAAAGATACAAACTTTTTACTTTTTTTACTCGAACTGATTATGCTATTGGCCTTGCAAGGTCTTCACAGCTTAAACCTGACTAGCTTTATACTTATTGATTAATGAATTATAGTTACAAAACTTGTTACAAATTTTTATATTCTTTTATTTATAATAATCTTTACACTGTATTATTTATTGTACATTAAAATTAACACATCATATTTGTATGTACTATGGAATCTAATTTTATATAACTTCAATAGACAATCTAAATCCTGCAATAAAGGATAGTTTACCTGATTAGTCTAGATCTGAATGTATCACGGAAGGATTTAGTTACTGATCTAATTACTTATGCAAAGACTTCAGTACAATAGTTGCATAACTTTTATTCTGCTATCCATCAGCTTAATAAGCAGTCTTAGTGTTTCTTAAAATATCATTTACCTTTTTCACACAGTACTAATTAAATTAGTATAATAGTGTTACATATATGTGTAAAAAAACAACAATGATGTTAAGTATGATACTATATAATAAGTAGTATGCATAAGGTTTTAATAGAGAGGTGATTCTACTCCTGACAAATTATATTTGGAGATCTACTAGTATATTTATTACTCCTGTAAAAGTTGTTTCTTACTGAGCCGCTATAAATAAAGTCATATCACTGGATTGCGTAACCAACTATTTCCAAATTATTCCAAATTTCAACTACCTTTAGACTTAGATACAAACTCCAAAGAACACCTTGTAGCAAGTTCACTTGATTTAAAAGTATACAATATGTATGTGACAATATTTATGATAAAATGGTGCAATATCATTTTTAAAAGGCGGATTAAAGCTTATTTATTTACAACTTGTGTTTGTTACTAATTATAAATGTAAGGTTAAATTTTGTGAATGACGTAGATTCTGGGTAAAATTAATGCTCAACAAAGTGTTAATAGTCTATATTGTAGCTGTTAGTTAAATAAGATATAGCTAACTAATGTTTTGCATATTTTATTGAGATTATATTATTAATGATGTAATATATTAACCATGTTTTATGACTTCCTTAACTTTCTATTGCGATAAAAAAATATTACTTACTATTACCACTTTTACTCTTCAAATACAATATTGAGTTGCAATTGATCCCCAACTAAGTGCAATAACTGGTAATCTATAAATTTGTCACACCTGTGGTTTTAAGGTTTTTAAAACTAATTAACTCGTATATCCCAAAAAGAAATTCTACAAAAATGTTAGTAATGAACATGATAATTAAACTCCTAACCATGCAAAATTTTACTAACTGCCTGTCTATTGGCAGGCTAAATATTCTTCACAATGTATATTAGTTGTAAATGATGTTCAATACAGAATCTGAAATTTAACAGTGATGTAAAGCAGGCACAGTCTATAGAATTATATATTTTTTAACAAGCAATGTAAGTATATAAGATGTTCTAGGTTGTTTTCAGTGCTAATTTATATTTATGTCAGTGCGAAAATTTTAAATGATAAAGACGTATATAAATTTAGCAGGTAAAGGAAATCGAGATTATTTGTATTGTTCTTATATGTATATTGTGGTTTTGATTGGATTCAAGTAAATGGTGATAACAAGTAACACAAAGGTATAGAAAGTGTGAAGATAAGATAAAATAAATCAGTACACTTATGAAGCTTGTTGCTTTATGTAGGAAGTAAATAATATTGAGATATGAAATGACCAGCCTATCTGATTATTTTGTACGTGTTTAGTTATAGGTAAGAGCAAATATAGTATTATAAGTACTTATGATGTCATTATGACTAAGGTCCATGATACGGAATTATTTTATTACCACTAGCTATGCCCGCGATTTCGTCCGCGTGGAGCCTTACGTAAACAATAGTTATTATTAAAATCATATGAATGTCAATAACCTCTGTGCACTGAGTGTAACAGAGTAGAAGATGTTTATACTATAATTGTGGAATGTGTCCGTAATGAAGCAGAAAGGCGAGAGTACTGCCTAACAGTAGGTAAGGATTTACGTTGCGTTGGGGTCTGTAACGTTATTTTGGCTTCACCTTTGTCGGATGAAGCCAGGATGCTGTACAGGTTAGCCAATGTTGCTATCAATAGGATGTAAATTCCGATTATATGTGTATAGTATCTATTATATATGCCTTCCAATAGGGGTGGCATGTTCGCTTTGTGACCACACCCTTATAAAAATGAAAAATTAAAAAAAAAATGTACTTTTGTCTTGTACTTAAGTCGCGTCGTCATTAAACTTACAATATCTTTTGGTAGAGTGAACCGGTTTTAATGAAATCAAGACTAAATGTTATTTGAGGATATGCTTTATGATTCTATTGGCAAGGTTTTATCGTGAACGCAGTACCTTAGCAGTGATTCGTGTCCATACAAACAGACAGACATTTAAAAAAATTATCGAAATGTATTTTATTACACCTTGACACCGGGAAAATTTTTTTTTCACAAAAATCTAAAAAGTTCACATGTTAGATTTACATCCTTATTTTATGTTAAGCAATTTACCTATATAGAATTGAAATAACGAAAGCCAGTGTAGGAGTACTAGTCTTTTGTTTACCTAAAGGTTGACCTATGAAAACAACTTTGTTTTAAGTTTAAAGGTATATATATTATGTGTTAACTCTGCGTTTTATATATCTGACAATGTCATCGAAATAATATCCACTTATGAATTACTTTTGTTCTTAATTAGTCGGTAAAATAATTTCATTATTTAACCTTTCTTCATTTAATTATTATCCGGTGAGATTTCAGTGAAACCCATAGAGTAACAAACATGCGCGTGTAAGTTTAAGCGGTTTCATAATTCTATGGTGAAACCTATGGACTATAGAGTTATTTATAACTTATTTAAATGACGTAACTATCGTCTTTCTTTCGGTTATCTATTAGAAGAAATCTAACCTACAAATTTCACTAATATTTACATTCACGAATAGTGTCTACATAAATACCGAAAACTTTTACTAAGTCATTTAAATATTTTAAATCATTAATTCATGATCAATGTACTGGAATGATTCCGTACTTTCTGAAATAAATAAAGAAACATGTAAATAAATGTTTTTACAGACTGGTGGTGTTTACAAAAGTGTATTTATTATACGTCTGCGCGTACGTGCATGTAGTCACAATGTGGTTTCTCGTAAACGTAATAACTATTCTGTCTATATAACTGTCTATATAGTATACAAACACAAAAGCGCAGATGCAATAACTGAGTTAGCAATCCTCTTCCTGTTTTAAAATGAGTATGTAATATTGTTTTGCAAAGTAAAACTGTACTTACTAATGTATTTTTTGACATATTACAAGAACTTAGACTTGAGACATCCAAGCCAACCTCACCTGCACGTGGTGCACCCTGCTGAATAACGAACGAGGCGATGGCGAAAGCGGGGTGGTAGGCTTTTACAGCCTGACTGGGTCGCAACCACCGTGTATATGACGATAAAGCCCGTCATAGTGATTCGCTTCTACGGGTCGCGTTTCGGGATCAGCCCGTGCATATTCAGCCTTTCGCAGGCCGGCATGACAGTGGCGACCGGCGATGGATACTGTGCCACTCGTTGGTCGCCATTGTTTTTGGATTGTACTGTGCTTGCCATCAGGCACAGTGTAGACATTTTGCCGTGTTACAATAAAAAAAAAACAATACGCTTTGTCTGTCTGTTATTAAATTCGTTCTGAGAAACTGATGATTATGTCAAAAAATTATCTTCCAAAATCTAATGTTACTGTAAAATATCTATATTATTCAATTTCTAATAAATAGGCTATAATTTACCTTAAGTTGTTCAATTAGCATGGTTCCAAACATGATACAGTCAATGTCATTTTGCATTCCGATATATTTATACACTAGATGTGCCCACGACTCTGTCCGCGTGGAGCCTTATGTAGAAAATAGTGAATAATAAAAAAGCAGTACTTTAGCAGTGATGCGTGTTCAAATAAACAGACAGACATTTCTAAAAATGACTGAAATGCATTTTATTACTTATTCCTAGACATCTGCAACAATTTTTTCACAAAAATCTAAAAAGTACTGACACGTTATACAGTCGACACATTCCTACAACATACAAATAACCCTTGTTATTTCTCCAAAATGATTATATTGAAATGATTATGAATATAATGATTTTTTTTCGAACTCACTACGCTATTGTCCTAGCAAGGTCTTAACAGCTTCACCGGATTACAGTTATTTCTAATGAGTTACGTGGCTAAAGGACGATTACCTACAATGATTATTGCAGTTTTACAATTTTAGTGAACCTAGATTTCACTAAGTTATGTAATTATTTTCATTATATATGTAACTTCCTCATGAAAATGTTAATGTGTGGTTCATATACACCTTTTATCAAAATCTATTCTGAATCTTGGTTATAAATTAAACAAAACATAAATTGTGATTTAGAAATTCAAAGAGGAATTAAATAAAGAAAACGTGATATATAAATAGGTATTCGAATACGTACAGACATTTAGACGTGTTTAAAATAGACTATTTATAAAGTTAACATGTTCCAGATTACGCTGCAAGATGAGTCGATCAAGAACAAAGTTAGAGTTATTATGGTGAATTTCTCACGGGCATCAGTACCAAAAGACAAGGAACCTGTCAACAACATTTATCTAGATGTGGAGAATAACGAAGGTATGTATTTAAATGTTTACTTTCCTGTAAATTTAAAGTAACAAAATAACTAGCAATTTCCGTCGGTTTCATACGCATAGAAAAATGCACTACATATTTACGATTCTTTATTTTATATGTACAGTAGCTGACCCGGCGGATTTCGTACCGCTTCAGAATCATTTTTGATATCTCGAGAACGGATCGACTGACGTCGGAGAATTGTTTTGTCCGTGTATTACAAGATTGTTTACAGGGAATCGACCTGAGTGCAACACATGCAGTAAATAGTTTAATAGAAAATAGTGCAACAATATTACGGGAACTTTTTCAATTTTCATAGTATTCCTGCCACCCGAATTAAATTAATTTCCGTGTGATTAAAATACATTTTATTTCGATTTTTGTGCATTTATTGAACTTAATTGAGTTTCGAGTATACACAATCTTAATGAAAAACTGAATTTTATTACGCCAATAAGTAAATACAATTATTTTTTTTCGTACTGACTACGCTATTGACCCTGCAGGGTCTTCACAGCTTCACCGGACTACTAAGGCGAGCGCTTAAGGCACTCAGCCGATTTGGTTTTTTTAGGTAACATACACAAGGGCGCACGCGCACCTCGGCTTGGGCTGTTACCTGGAAAAAGTCGCGTCTGACCTAGCTAACTATTCTAAGCTATATACAATCGAAATTGCATGATTCACAAATGAATACGTGTATATCGGAATGAAACGAACTAAAACTATTCGATTCAGTTCGTTGAGGGAAAAAAACAAAACCCTCCCACCATGTGTATGTATGTGCACGTGTGTGAGAGAGATGATCTCATATGTGTGTTCAAGTGATGTAGGTGAGTCACTGTATCGCGATAATAATATCTCGCGGGCTCCGCGATTGCTCGATATATTACTGAGAACCGCGATGTGTGCGGGAGCTAAAGAGGATCCCTTCCCTCGCGGCGGCGCGAGGGTGGGCTACAAAAGCGTGGGCGCAACACGCATTTAATAAGATCGAATTTAAATTTATTTAGCGGTGACGGCGCCGAAATCTAAAAATAGACATAACAAAAATTATTATAACATGTAATACAATAATATGTAATAACATAATCAAACAAAAATACAATTCCTTTGGGGCTCAATCAAGTCAAAACTACCAAACATAATATCGGCATTGGACTATAACCATTCAAAACGGTATTTTTCGTAGATGGTTCTAGACGTGTATTTGGATTCGATGACCCTTGCTGTTAAAAAAAATGTAATCATTTTATTAGAAACGGATGGATATTAGCTTATGTTTTGATATAGTAAATTTATTTCTAATGATTTATTTGGCTAAACCACATAACTTACTTATCCTTACTCGGTACTTACGTATTAATAACATCGCGCTCGCCGACCGCTGCCGCGGCGGGGTTGCGTTATCTTTATTCGCAAGTCTAACCCAACCAAACCGAGACGAAACTGTTTTCTTTTAACTTGAAAATCATAAAGTTGCTAATATACAAAACGCAGTGTTTACTGTCTTTGTTTCGCAAGTCTAACCTAACCGGTTTATTTTTAATACGTAAATACCCTTTATTCTTACCTGCAACGATTATTGCAGTTTTACAATTTTAGTGAACATAAATAAATTCCTTTAAGTTATTTAATTATTTTAAATGTAACTTTCACATAAAAATGTAAATGTGTGGTTTCTAAACACCTTATCACAAAATCCATTCTGAATCTTGGTTATAAATGAGTGCATCTAAACATAACATAAATTGTAATTTGGAAATTCAAAGAGGAATTAAATAAAGAACACGTGGTATATAAATAGGTATTCGAATACGTACAGACATTTAGACGTGTTTAAAATAGACTATTTATAAAGTTAACATGTTCCAGATTACGCTGCAAGATGAGTCGATCAAGAACAAAGTTAGAGTTATTATGGTGAATTTCTCACGGGCATCAGTACCAAAAGGCAAGGAACCTGTCAACAACATTTATCTAGATGTGGAGAATAACGAAGGTATGTATTTCAGTGTTTACTTTCATGTAAATTTAAAATAACAAAATAACTAGCAATTTCCGTCGGTTTCACACGCATAGAATAATGCACTACATATTTACGATTATTTTATATGTACAGTAGCTGACCCGACGGATTTCGTACCGCTTCAGAATCAATAAATGTTTTTTTTTTTTTTTCGAACTGACTACGCTATTGACCTGGCAAGGTCTTCACAGCTTCACCGGACTACATCAATAAATGTCGTGTTAATTTATTGACGGAATAAAATTCAGTTTTTCATTACGATATAATGTATACTCGAAACTCAATTAAGTTCAATAAATGTACAAATATCGAAATAAAATGTATTTTAATCACACGGAAATGAATTTAATTCGGGTGGCAGGAATACTATGCGAATTGAAAAGGTTCCCGTAATATTGTTGCACTATTTTGTATTGAACTATTTACTGCATTTGTAGTCCGGTGAAGCTGTTAAGACCTTGCTAGGTCAATAGCGTAGTCAGTTCGAGAAAAAAAAAATTTACTGCATGTGTTGCACTCACGTCGATTCCTTGTTAACAATCTAGTAATACACGGACAAAAGAATTCTCCGACGTCACTCAATCCGCTCTCGAGATATCAAAGATGCCTTTCCTCACAAAATATGAGAAACTGTTGTTCGTCATAATTTTTATGTTCATGAATGTTTTTTTAATATTTTCATACTAGCGGCCCACACTGGACTGAAAATCGGCTTTCGTAGACTTAGGAACTTTTAGTTTTAAGTATCGTTTTTTTTGCTTGGAATAGCTTCAGTATACTGTTATTATACTCATATATTCACCGGAGTTAATTTGTCTGACAAGACAAACTGACAAGTTATATTTTATTTACGAAAAATTTGTATAAGCTCGAATACAATAGCGACAGCGATGACTCACTCTGCAACAATGTGCAGCGCGCACATCTGGCGCGCAGGTGCAGCGCGGCTAGTGTCGGGGCTAAATGATATACAATTAACATATTAACTGTAAAAATTAACACTGAAAAGTATCCATGTCACAAAAGAATAAAATAAAATATTTGACATTTAAAAAAAAAATCGTAGTCGTGACCGTAATATGGATACTTTTCAGTGTTAATTTTTACAGTTAATATGTTAATTGTATATCATTTAGCATTATTACAGCTACTTCTGTACTTTAATGAGAATATATACGATAACAGATACGATATTTTCATCACCATATCTCCCAAATAGTTCTGCAGGTAAATAGGCTAATTTATTAGGACATGAGCTTGGATGATCGTCACATCTTCTCTACTTTTGTTTACAAGATCATCAAAAACTTCTGATAGGTTTGAGTCATCGTTCTAACATATCTCGATGAGTATAATAACAGTACACTGAAGCTATTCCAAGCAAGAAAAACGACACTTAAACATAAAAGTCCCTAAGTCAATTAAAGCCGATTTTCAGCCCAGTGTGCGAGGCCCCAGCGAACTAACGGCCCGGACGTTTTGATAAACTCAAAAACTACTCAATGGATTTTCATTCGCTTTTCACCAGTAAAGTAAAACGTGATTCACGAGTAGAGTGTATAGGTATATAATTTGTCAAGGTTTTTTTTTATTATTAGGGCGGGATAACGTCGGCCGGGCGCGCTTATTAGGGACATAAAAGATTAATTAACGGACGGACTGACTGATGGTATATAACGTATTTTCATTCCATTTTTCATCACCTTATTAAGAGTTGAATTTACAAAAATCATTCCATCCTTTCACTTACAGTTTAGAAAGAAATTTTCACGTCCCTAGAAATAATATCGGCAGTATGTTAATATGTCAGTCAGTTAATCTTTTTTATATGTATAGTTACCTACTATTAATTCAGAATTAAGGTCGAATGTATAAAAATATAGAAATAAACATTTCGCGTGTTTTAAAGCTGGCCATTTTAATAAATTACAAGAAACGGATCAAGGTCCTTTAATTCTGATACTCGTATTTTGTCATCAAAGTGCTTTCTGTAATCGTGGTGATACATAAAATATTTCCAGTATTTAATAAAGGCTGGTTTTAAATTCACTCTGAAACAAATAAACAGGAATTTATAAAACCACAACTATACACGTGCCTGATTATATTACATAATACGTATATTTTAAACCTTGACTCTGAACTTGTGTATGTAATATTAACCGGCACGGCGGACGTTGTCCCGCCATGATAATAAAAATTACTTTGAAATTAGACACATATGCTGTCGTTGTCGTTTTTGTAGGCATTATCAAGCTCTACAACTTTTCTCTAGAACTCAATCATATATCTCTCATCGTTAAGGCAGCATTCATAAAAAACTCTACAACGTCACAAACTTAATTTTCTTTATTAGTATAGATTGACTAACCTTTATTATTTATTTTAGATCTGAAAGGGAAGAAATCCGTATACATGATCACAAATGTATTGATGGCGAAGACTATTGAATTCAGAGTAACACGTGGAACTTCGTCTAGAATTTTCCACGTTGGGAACGCGTCGCCGCTCGTTTTTGGTTTAGAAGAGTTTCTGATCGGAGACGATGGAAAACTTGTTGCAAAGGTATGATTTCTTACTTTAACTATAATGTGTATATATATATAAATAATGAGACGTTTGTCGTTATGCATGCATCACACAAAAATTACTGAATAGATTTAGATATATTTTTTAAATTTTGCTTAAACGATTACCGTGTTATTACAAAAAAGTTAAATACGTATTAAATACTTGGTTTAAAAAGGTTTCGTAATAGATCCACCGCGCTCGCCCGAGGCAAGTTCGCGTTATCCTTTTTCACAAGTCTAACCTAACGTAACGAAAGCGAGCTAAAAGACCAAGATGGCGTATATTCAGCGACCGCGGTGCATTTAATAAGGAACCTTTTTAAAGCCAAGGTTCAATACGTATTTAACTTTTTTGTAATAACACCGTTAGTCTTTAGCTAAAAAGAAAATTATTTGGATATCTTTATCTAATATAAAAGTTAATAAAATTTAAAGGAACTATTCGTTTTATAAGCGCTATATTTCGGCGAGGTTAGTTTTCTCGCCATGGAGAAATTTCTCCAGCGGTGTTGTGCTTATGTTTCATCCTATATCTATAAAATATATTATTATTATACGACGTAGACGAAGTTACAGATACCAGCTAGTTATATATTTTTTATATTATATTACTCTCGCTAATACATGCCCGCTTCGCTGTGCATTCAAATATATTTTTATTTTTTTTGAAATGGCAAAGGGGCAATGGAATCCACGAAATAATTGATCTACATTCTAGAACTATAAATTCTGTGTCGAATGGCCATAGCCCCATACCGATATGTATTTTTCACGTGATTAAGCATAAAAGGAACTGTATTTTCATTATATCATTACATAGTATAAAACAAAGTCTCCTACCGCGTCTCGAGATAAACTCAAAAAAACTACTGAATTATGCGGTTTAAACCAGGGATTTTTTTATAATCAGGGCGGGACAACGTCTGCTGTGTCCGCTACTTAAACATGTAACAAATATCAATGATAAAAATTTATCTGCGTAAATTTTGTTTCGGACTGTTGAGGCATGTTCTTTGGAATAGAGGAAATAACAAGTTAAATGCTTCCTGAGGAAAAACGTGTTACAAACCACATTTAAGGAAATATTATAGACCTTACAAAATAAAATTATTTATTTTACATTTCCGAAAACTACAAGTAAAAAATACAACGTAATTATATTTTAAAATCATACCATAAGGAAATATCACAATTATTACCAGTTTCCAAAAATATCGAGTGCGTGTATCTGCAACCTTGAATACGGTCTAGTACATTCGAAAACATTTCTAGTGTGTACGAAGATAAAACACGTTTTCTTGACGACAACGTGTTAATTATGATAACAAAGCACACCGTGTATTCTCAGTCACGGAGTACATTATATAGATAGAGGTCGCACTCGTTCTTTCCAATCAGCGCCTCTATAATACGAGTTTCGAACTAACATTGTTGGTTATAAATGTACATTTATAGCTATGTATGCATGCATACATCGGTACTGCGTAAATCGTATACAAGTTTTTGACTATTTTTATTTGTAATGAATATATTCATCGTAAGGCATATCTAAATCCAAGTATGCATATGCAGGAGTCAATGTTTATAAGTAGATCCGGACATAGATAACATTGTTTGTGGGAGACAAGAAAATTTAAGGAAGCACACTCTCGTAACAAATACGTAAACAAAGAGAATGAAAACAAATATTTGAAAGTTGTCAGTTTGAAATGTCAAAATTAATGATCATCCACCATATTTATCAAACTTGCCAAAAAAATTATATAACAGTGCCATCTAGAGATTGGATTGATAAGCAAAAATAGACGAGCGTTTTCCATACAAATCCGATTCTGATAAGTGAAAATAGTGTGTTCTCAGTGCGCTAATTTGCTCCCGTCTAACCTGTATCATTTAGCATTACTAAATCTATACATATAATAGGAATGTAAATCTAAAGAGTCTGTACTTTTTCGATTATCGGGGGAAAAATATTGCAGGTGTCTAGAAATAAGTAATAGAATACATTTCAATCATATTTGGAAACTAGCTGTGCCCGCGACTTCGTCCGCGTGAAACCTTATGTAAAAAAACAGTTATTAATAAGGACATCTGAATATATTAAGTCCATTTACTTATCTACTTTTTTCTCGTATTTGACTCAAACCGTCATTCAAGAGTTAGAGTGGTCCGATTTTTTTTTTTTTCGATCTGTCTACGCTATTGACCAAGCAAGGTCTTAACAGCCTCACCGGACTACCGTAGTTTTAATGACGACGCGGCGTAAGTACGAGAAAGACTACTTTTTTAATCCCTGTTTTTTTTACATGAGCTTTCCACGCAGACGAAGTCGCGGGCACAGCTAGTATAATACATTATCCTTTAAATTCCGTTTTTTAATCGTTTTCTAGAAGTATCAGTATAATTTGTTTTCGATGACGTAACCATTCACAGAAACCAATCGGTCATTGTAATCGTTCGCATATTATTAGTTTTTACAGAATAGAATCTATTATTTGATTCCATATTCCTGAGTAGAAATACAAGTTAATATTGCAGATAACATCTGATAATTATCATCCTATCGTTGTGTGATTTATTACTTTGAACAGGTATTTATACCAGTAACATCCCATTAACATTTGTTTGTCAATTCCATCCACGTTAATATTGAAAAGAGAATGAATTTTATTGTAAAACAAGTTTTCCTTTAGTGTTTTGAAGACCTACAAACAGTTTTTCGTTTAAGCATAATTTGTACTAAGATATCGGGAAAATCAATACTTGAAGGTCACCTTACAACGCTAGTAGGTTGTCGGAACGAAAGAATATCGTACTACGCTACGTTTTATTCAATTTATACAGGGCTAAAATTGTGGTTTATATTAATAGTTGTTACTATACAAAATTATTGGAAAAGAAGGGAACATAGACTGAAATTAATATTGATTTATTGATAAATACAAAATTTAGATACACAAAAGCAGAATGAAATTAATAACAGCACCTAATATGTTACGTTTTTTCTTTGCGTTTTGTTATTTACTTTTGTGATTTTCCATTTACCATGACATTGAAAAATTTTTCCTCGACTCATTGTTCTGTTTTGTGACTTTTTTTTTTTGCGTTCTTCTCATTGTTTTCCATTTGATGGTTCCAGTAGACGATACCCGAGTGCGCTCAAATGCCTTTAATGTAAGTAGTATCATCATGATCATATATATTAATACGTGAAGCCTAAACTTTGTATCCCTTTTTAACGGAATTGGGCGAACCGATGAACGTGAAATTTGGCATAGTTAAAGTTTATACGGAGGAGAAGTGCAGAAAGCTATTTATTTTATATAAAATGCATTAAAAGTA
>MU163255.1:8432-21316 GCA_015888305.1 Antheraea pernyi
TCATTTAATTTACAATTTAACTCTATCAACTTGATATTTTATAATGTAAACTATACTGACTGTATAGTAAACGTCTACAAAAATGGAAAGGAACTTCGTTCCAACTGGGGATCCATAGACCTCTCAAGCTTTGTTTACATTACCGCCAATATATGTAGGTTACTTTTTATTTTAATTGAACCCGGTAGATGATGCTACGATCGGGTTGTAGGCTTATTTTAAAAGATTTTAGGTTTGGCTCCAAGCGGGTTTTAGGTTCTTTAAAATATTTTGCATTTAAAAATACAATTGAAAACGGTGACAATCGATTTGATGCAGACGAAATTGCACGGGTCAGCTAGATATTAATAAACATGACCCAACTTCTAAATTCACATCCAAACACACAAAACACGATTTAACCTTTAGCAGGACGTGGCAGCGTGGCTACCACGTTGCTACCTTCAGAAGGTACGGAGGAAAATAAAAAACTGACTCAGCTTGTATAGATAGACTAATTACCGATTTGGCAGCAGGTTAACGAATCCTCTTTATTGAACCAAACAAACCTCTTAATTGAACCAAACAAGCGTATTTAACTAACCCAAAAATACAGCACGTGCAAACGAATAAGTGAATCAACAATACAAATAATTATGGAGTTATAAAACAAAATTGAATCTAGGAAACGATAACAATGTTTGGGCAATAAGCTGAAAAAGGCAATAAGTTAAGACAGTAACGTTTTATCGTATTTTGTGAGCAGTCTGTCAATGAGATTACAATTGCATCCAGGTAGCATGTGGTCGCTACCTGGGCGTCGAGTTTTTAGTAGTCACGCTTTTAGTCAGACTAATCTCGGACGTTTGCGGTGCTGCTTCTACTGATTTGTGTTAAGTTTTGTAGTACTCACATATCACGTTTTCTAAATAAAATAAAATGGCCACCAAATCGACCAAAAGGATAATATAATTCAAATTACATACAAATATACGACTTTCAACTATGTATATTTATTCTTGGAGTCCAGTACAGCGCATGTCTCACGCACTTGTTTACAGTAAAGAAATTATTTTTGATCAATTTCATACGGACGAATGTACAAGTAACAGTTCATCACTACATACTTTAAAATCAAGTCCTCTGGTCTGTCTGTTTAAATGCTCACGATAAACTCAAAAGGTACAGAACGGATTTTCATGTTGTTTTTGCTTTATATATTAGCATAAATTTCAAAGTTCAATAAGGTGGAAAACTAGTTTAATCACTAGCAACACTAATAGGGTATAATAGTATCATTCATTCATTATTTTTTTGTGATTCATCTGGTATTTTTATATTAATGGGGAATGATTTCGGTTAATCCCCGACTTAAAATTTATAAAAAAAGCTTTTATCAAAGACGGTCTAGAATCTTTTGTATCGAAATTAATTTTAGACTTATTATTTTAACACAACTAAACATAATACATTTTGTTTTGTTGTTACCTAATAATTTTTAAATGCATGTTGTATCGTAAAGACACGATAGAAGTGAAACTTTTATATTACAGGAAAACATTTTAATTTCAAGCCTATGTGACGTGGTGCTCCCAGTCGAGCACCCGTCCAAGTCAGGGATGATTGATTTTAGAAAAACACATCGATGTTTTCGGTAGCAAATAAAACTGTCTATTCTATTTCATAAGATAAATGTGTTTACTGTTATTGATCAAACAACATAAAAAAAAATTGTGTATGTACTTATGTACAAGCGTTAGAAGTTATACTTCTTTGGTGTAACAAGTTAAAAAACTTTTCAAAATTTTTATCTTTCGCCTTATTCTACGTTTGTAGAAAAAATGACACTAACAATAGAAAACCACTTTATACAATTTCGCAATATATTTAATAGGTTTTAGCGTTGGACCACAATCTCATGATACATCTGATGATTTTTTTTTCTCGAAATGATTACGCTATTGACCTAGGAAGGTCTTAACAGCTTCACCGGACTACACACCTGATGATAAATGGTGATGTGGTGTAAGACAGTTAGCACGATAAACCTAGAGACGGACTGACGATCAAGTACAACTGCCGGAACACACCAATAGATGTGTGGCAATAGATTTTCAACTGGAGGATGGTAGATAGCTAAACTGACTTAGAAAAAGCCCTGATGACATTCGTTTAACACTGCCCTTACAAAAATTGCTCTTTAATTTCACACAATGAACAAATAAGGTTGATTAGCTTCTTCGATCCCTTGCCGCCCCCACAAAACGGTCTGTCGGTACACCGTGGGGTTTTAGTCTGTGCGAGTCAGGCATAACCCACCCTCTCCCCCGGGAGGGTGGCGTATCCATAAGGGATTTCCCCACGATAAAAAAAAAAAGCCGTGTACAAATTCACGGCGGCGAGGAAACGAATTGGGGAGCTTCCGGCTCCCAGGGAGGTAGAGGGGGAGAGACGGCGTCTCAGGGAGGACGCCGTCGAAAGGTGGATGCAGGACCTGGCGGACGCGCGCTTCGGGACGTACACCGTTGACGCCGTCCGCCCGGTCCTGCGAGACTGCATCAGGAGGGAGTTTGGCTCCCTGACGTTCCGACTGGTGCAGGTGCTCACCGGACACGGTTGTTTCGGGTGGTACCTGCACCGGATCGCACGCAGGGAGCCGTCCACCGCCTGCCCCGAGTGTGGCGCTGTCGAAGATTCCGTTTACGTACGCCCAGATAGAAGGCATCTCTAGGTCCCTATGTAGATCAACTCTCCGGACGTACCACGGGGCACCGGTCACTTTACGTAAAACGTGGTTTTGAAGAACCTGCAACTTATGAAAATTATCTTTCGACATATGCGCAAAAACGGGACTGCTATATGTCATCACGGGACGGATACACGTCTTATACAAAGTGAGCTTGTGTCTGAGGGACATCTTACTCCTATGACAAAGCAACGGATGGAGGCGACCCAAAACCATAGCGGCTTTGTTTCGTACTCTATCTATATGTGACTCGAAATTTAAATGTTTATCTAATGTAACACCGAGATATTTGACCTCGTCGGCCCAAGGTATATCGGTTCCGTATAGCCTGATGGGCTCGAGGTTATTATTACGTCGTAAAGGATCGAAGAGTATCGCGGCGCTCTTATCAGGATTAACTTCTATGCGCCATCGACGAAACCATTCACCGAGTGTGCAAACGGCCTTTTCGATGCGCTTCCTAAGAAAGTCTGACCGCAAGCTGGAAGTGTAAATAACGGTATCATCAGCGTAGCAACCTACCTCGACCCGTTTAGACCGAGGTAGGTCACTGATGAACAGATTGAAAAGCGAGGGCGCGAGTATGGAGCCCTGTGGCACACCTGAGCGTATCGGGTGGGGCAGGGATAGTTCCCCATCCACTCTAAAGCGGAAAGTCCTATCAGTGAGAAAATCGTGGATAATATGAATTAACTTATCGGGTACGTGAGATTTACATAATTTATGGATGAGCCCTCCATGCCAGACCTTATCGAAGGCTTTGGCGACGTCGAAGAAGACTGCAATTGTGCGTTTCGGTTTACGTTTCGGGTCGGCATTAAAATTAGAGAAAATGTACTCCGTGAGGCGGTGTACTTGATTCGTGCAAGAGTGTTCGGCACGAAATCCGAACTGCTCAGGTGGTATTAATTTTAAATCTGTAATCGAGACCTGGAGACGGTTCAGAAGGAGCCGCTCGTATAATTTACCTAATGTATCTAACAGGCTAATCGGGCGATAGCTATCGGGAAGCGTAGCTTTTTTGCCGGGCTTGTGTATGCCTATCACTACGGCCTTCTTCCAGGTGGCTGGAAAGTGGCCCTGGGACATGGCTGCATTGAAGATGCAGACCAATAGAGCTATGATGTGATCGGGAAGGAGTCTCAGTACCTCGTTCATGATCCCATCGGGACCTGGGGACGTCCTAAGCTTGAGATGCTGGATGGCGGTCGAAACTTCATCGAAAGTTATTGAGGTTAGGGTATCCACGGGAGGGGACGCTAGTGCATGCTCTACCGACAATTCGATCGACCCAATATGGATAGGGTCAGTGTTGTCAGTGTTCGGTGAACACTGTTTTTCTAAACTCGCGGCAAGACATTCCGCTTTATCTATGCTATCGAACGCAGGAGGCAATCCGGGACCTCTATCGAGAGGAGGCATCGGAGTAGTGAGATCCGACTTTAAAGTTCGCGAGAGTTTCCAGTACGACAGGTGAGACGGCCGGAGATCCTCCAGAAGTCTGTCCCACCTGTCGCCCCGAATCTCAGAGATACGAGATTTGACTATTTTACGTAACAAACGTAATCGGTCGCGATTTTCTGCAGACGGGTAAGCGTCGTGAGCTCGAGTCGCGGCGTTCTTTTCCGTAATCAACGCTCTCACGTCGTCGGGGAGTATAAAACGGCGATCATTCGCCGCTTGTACCTCTTTCGAGGTTTCTCTGACGGCGGTCTGGAGATAGTCGACCAGGGAATCGATAGCCGAATCCGCGTCGGCTTTAGACACCAACACGTCTGGAATCCTGTCTAAATTGCTAGACGAAGGATTTTCTTTAAAATAATGAGCGAGTTTCGCGTAATCAGCCACCCTAACCGACGGAGGGGTGAAGTCTGAGTTAAAACCTAACTGTAATACGACCGGGCGATGGTCCGAATCAAGTTCGTGTACGACTTGTATGAGTCGTACCCGAAGCGTGATATTTTTTAACAAAGCTATGTCTAAAACTGACGGACGGCAGTTATCCTGATAATGGGTGGGTTCCGGAGGGGCTATGACGTCAAACGTGAGAACCCTACCTAGTTCGTCGAGTATCCTCCCGTTACGAGAGGTTCTCGGACTATTCCAGATAACGTTCCCGCTGTTGAGGTCCCTCGTTATAATAACTGAGTCTCCTATATTAAGCAACACGTGCAAATCGGTTTTTAACAACTGTTTAGTCAGTGAGAGGTACGCGGACACTAATATAATGGACGAATGACCGGTCATACCTAATTTACACACTGACACTTCCATATTAGTCAGAGCGGGCGGATCTACCGGCATGCAATATAATGAACGCCTATAATAAATTAAGGTGCCACCCCCACGGCAGTAATGGCACTGTGATGGAGTGTAATTTTTGCGTGGAGGCTCCATAGTGATGCCGGTGAGCTTACACACAGAGGTGATATTAAAATTGGCTTTGCCCTCCTGAGAGCGATCTAAAATAACGGGAACCATATTCTATGGTTTCCTAGTGCAGGGGTAGTACATCCGATGTACCTCGTGGACAGGGAGCTTGTCCTCCTTAAGGGAGGGCATGATGTCAACGGTAGAGATCTCCGTCGGGACGCGACGGAGCACTTTACGGAGTAGACGTTTCTCCTCGAGGGCAAAAGTGTAATAATCTAACTTTTGTTCCCGAATGAATTTTATTAGCGCTCGGTGGTCAGAGGTGCTAGTCACCTTGACTTGTATCCCCGCCGGAGTGTTAAGGGCGGATGTATACCTAATTGCTAGGTTATTAAGTGAAATGGAGATAGAAATCCACTTGGATTTATCCTGTATAGTAACAGGAGGCGGTGGGCGTGGCTTTTTAGCCGCTACGGAACCTACGCTATCTTGTGAGAGCGAGTCGGAAGCAGGATTTGGCCTGCTCACACATGGCTTTGTGTTTGCCGGCACCCGAACGCCATCTATATTGGCGCATTTCTCCACCGGGCGTGCGGAACCCTGGTCGGAATCCGAGGATCGCGAACCACGACGTTTTTTATATGTGACGGTTTTAAAACCGTCATCTACGTGCGCAGAGGGCGCGGGGCTCGCGGACGATTCGGATTGATTAGTGAAATGAATTTAAAAAAGGAAAGGAACTCAACGTCTGTGAACGGATGTAACAATTGAGCTCGATGTTTTAGTTCAGTGCGATTGAACTAGATGGCGGTGCCATAAACATGAACTGTAAGGTCAAGCTTAAAATAGGTATTTTCTGTAATACATTCGATACGATACCTGACAAAAAGTACTCATTGATGAAAAGTATTGAACACAAAGTATCGAGTACAAAAGTATCGCTATCAGAAAGGAAATGTAAATCTAATGGTGGTAGAGCCACGCTGAAACTATTATTGGTTTCAGCATGAATGGGTTGGCTCGTCCGGGGTAGTACCACCCTCTCATAGAAAACCGACGTGAAGTAACAGTGCTTGCATTGTTGCGTTTCGTTCGGTCAGTGAGAGCGCCGTAGACCCATGGATGACCGGTCATACCTAATTTACACACCGACACTTCCATATTAGTCAGAGCGGGCGGATCTACCGGCATGCAATATAATGAACGCCTATAATAAATTAAGATGCCACCCCCGCGGCAGTTATGGCACTGTGATGGAGTGTAATTTTTGCGTGGAGGCTCCATGGTGATGCCGGTGAGCTTACACACAGAGGTGATATTAAAATTGGCTTTGCCCTCCTGAGAGCGATCTAAAATAACGGGAACCATATTCTATGGTTTCCTAATGCAGGGGTAGTACATCCGATGTACCTCGTGGACAGGGAGCTTGTCCTCCTTAAGGGAGGCCATGATGTCAACGGTAGAGATCTCCGTCGGGACGCGACGGAGCACTATACGGAGGAGACGTTCCTCCTCGAGGGCAAAAGTGTAATAATCTAACTTTTGTTCCCGAAGGAATTTTATTAGTATCGAGTACAAAAGTATCGCTATCAGAAAGGAAATGTACTCGATACAACAGAGTATAGATACCCTAGACACAGAGTTTGTAGAAAGAACCCGGGTTCAGTGTTTATTTATTCCACTAACTGTTTATATGAATGTAAATATATACATAATGGTTTCAGTATTTCATTTTATACATGTCGATATATGTATTGAAAATAACTCGCAATTATAACAATAAAGAAAAATGACAAAAATAAATAGAAATAGAAATTTTATTTTTATAAAAACATTTGAATAAAAGTGGACGGAATTTACAATTTCTTTCCTTATTACAATAAATAAATCTTATAATATTAATTACAACTTCATATTATACTTTATATCCTTAAAATAGACAGCGACACATTATCAATCGACAATCAATTACAAGTTAATTTACAACTAAATTCCACTATATAAATGCTACACAATTTTGCATTAACTGTGTGTGATACAATGCTACTATTTCTTGTGACATATTTTGTAAAAAAAATTAAAGCTTAGACAATAAATAATATCAATAAATCACATGGAGTAGTTAAAGTTAGTGATGGCGATAGTTCTATACTTATAGATAGTTAAATAGTTCTCGATTATTATTTTATTAATTTCTCTATAAACTTCTTTGTATTGTACCGACTTACATAACACAGAGTGGTAATTTGATTCAGTAATTATTTGAAAAAATAATCGAAAGAGAGATAATTATTTTCTTGATTAAAATCTTAGTCATTTATAATAAACTAATAAGTTGATCCATTATTAGATAAAGTTCTAGTAAGATTTAAAATTATATTGGAAATATAAATATATAGGTAATTAATTATAGTCCTTTAGGTAAGAAAGAACAAGCTATATATTGTATTAAAATTCCTCAAAAAAATTTCTGTTCCAGTTCTGTTCTGTCCTCATTAAATGTAAATACATGAACTTAAAAGTTTAAAACTCCCAAGACTCGAGCCATTTTAATCTGGCCATAGTGGAATTCGGCTCATTGGCCAACGGTCCGTTCATACCGTAAGCTAACGGTGAGAACACATAAAAACTGTACACTGTTGTCGACATGAGGAGTCCTATGATGCAGTGATATGCAGTTCTTCCTAGCTCAGGGGTTAGGAAGCTCTTGATGCTGTTTAGAAGATATTCTATGAGGATACCTGGAAAAATGTATGGGACGTATATGTTTTCTTAACATGCTAAATTTAGAGGTCTTAAGTAATCGACAGATTTTCAGCTTGAGTTAGTTAGCCAGACGGACTTAGAAGAAACTATACTATGGCTTCATTACGATGTTTCCCATCACCAGAAACTCAGACTCAGTTGAAATGATTCTAACCTATGTCCTTCGACTCTGTGTCCGAAAAATGCTATCAAGAAAGCCATATATATATTATTCAAATGGGCTAGAATGTTTTGAACGAACCAGAGGGGATGGGTCGGGGAGCCCATCTCCTCATTGCACTGGTGAGGGTGACGAGGGGAGGCGACTGACTGGTGTACCCAGTTGCCTCTCTAAAGTAGGATGACGCCTGGCGACCACCAGGTTTCTCAGGAGAGCCAGACCGATCCCTGGCCGCCCCTACCATGCGGCGGACGGTACATGACGGACGGCATACGGTACCTCTCTCCCCCGAGAGGGTGGCGTATACATAAGGGATTACCCCACGTTAATAAAAAAAGGATGTTTTGAATAGGATACACATGATTAAAATATTTAAATTGTTTTTAATAAACATCCCTCCTGTGAACATTAAGTATTGCAACAATTTATAAATATGACATTTTCTGAATGACAGCCAACACCGAATAATTGTATCCTGTCTGTACGTTTATAGATTATCATATATAATTACCGGTGAGCATGGAGCTGAACACGAGAGCTGGGAAATAATGATGGAAGTAGAGGACCCTGCCCATTGCCCAGAATGGGACATAATGTAATGCCCAACCTATGAATGTCCATCCGGCGGCGTTTAGTAAACTCCGCTCCTTGTTATCTAAAAATAAAACAGGATGTGTCGTAAAGATAAACGATTGACGTGAAGCTTTTGTACTACACGAATTTATTTTTATTAAACAAATGCAACAAAAAGCCAACGTGACGCGGTGTTCCTGGACGGTCACCCATCCAAATATTGACCGCACCCAACGTTATTTAACTTTGGTGATCGGGCGAAAACCTGTGTTTTTAACGCTCTATACGACACATTGTTTACCTCGACCATTTTTCTACACAGAAAAAGTCATTGTGTTACTACCTAAACAGTCTGTATCATGGCGAGTGTTCTGAAGAGTTGTTTAACCTCATCCCATCTTCTCCTTTCCACTACAGAACTACACGGGCGGGTACGCGTCTCCACAGATTTACAGTAGCAACCATTCCGGCAAGAACGAAGAAGTTTGAAAATTCTTATCTTTGTCGTACTGTGAAGATGTGGAATAGCCTCCCAGCCAGTGTGTTCCCTTCTTCTTATGACATGCGGTCCTTCAAACGAGGCGTGAAGAGGGACATGTGCAGGTGGGCATGATAGCGACGACTGCCGTTGTTATTTAACACCGACGGTCGCCGTTACTTATGGACTGTACTGTACTTTCCATCAGATACCTTACCAACTACCTTAGTCACTTTGCCGAAACAGTTTAAAAAAAAGAAAAAATTAAGGATAAAAGAGAATTACCCGATGAGTAAAGAGATAATTAAGAAACTGATGAAAGAACATGCTTCTCTTTGTAGTTTATTGGTATTTGGTTTGAGCACAATCTCATCTGCTGTTAAATGACGATGTGACCTAAGAGGGTAAGCACACTAAAATTATAGGAGACTAGCCCTCAAATATAGCTGCCGGAACAGATCTTAAGCGCTTGACAGATATTAATTTGAAGATTTTAATACAAACTCTCATGAATACAGGTAGAGTAGTTTTGGGAGTTTATCGTGGACAAACATTAAGACACTGGATTTTTGTATATTTAGATATATTTACTTTATAGACCTTTTGGGATGTAAGGGGTGTCAAATAAGATCTAAGGTACTTGAGACATCTAAGCCAACCTCACCTGCACGTGGTGCACCCTGCTGATTAACGAACGAGGCAATGGCGAAAGCGGGGTGGTAGGGTTTTACAGCCTGACTGGGTCGCAACCACCATGTATTTGGCGAAAAAGCCCGTCATAGTGATTCGCTTCTGCGGGTCGCGTTTCGGGATCAGCCTGTGCATATCCAGCCTTTCGCAGGCCGGCATGACAGCGGCGACCGGCGATGGATAGTGTGTCACTCGGTGGTCGCCATTGTTTTTGGGTTGTACTGTGCTTCCCATCCGGCACAGTGCAGTCATTTTGCCGTGCTACTATAAAAAAAAGTGTGACCATGAACTACCATCTATTCGAATACTGTAAGGGACTAACTTAAAACCTGGTATATGAACGTGTTATATTTACCCCATTCATGTGGTAAGAGGATGATGATATCACATTACCTTGAATAACGGCACCGAAAGCTTCCGCTCTCTTCTCTCTGATAGCGTTTACAACGTAAACGATGAAGAAAACCACCAGAAAGGCAAGATTTCCCCACCAGACTACAGGATTGCCCAGTAAATATATCCTGTGACCGCTACCAGAGAAGAACTGACCCTGCATAAATACATTTAGCATCATAATATGTAACCTATATACAGTAATGTAAATCAAACGTGCGTAGTCCGGTGAAGCTGTGAAGACCATGCCAGGTCAATAGCGTAGTCAGTTCGAGAAAAAAAAAAAACAAACGTGTCCGTACTTTTTAAATTACTTTATTACTTAACTAGCTGTTAACCCGTGTCAACTTCGTTGGGCGGTAATAGGCATTATCAAGCTACAACTTTTCTCTAGATCTCAATCATATATCTCTCATAGTTAAGGCAGCGTTCGTAAGAAACGTTTTCGTTCGACTTCGGTGATCGGACGAGAACCGGTGTTTTCAACGTGGTATGGACGTTGGCGCTAGTAGTCCGGTGAAACTGTTAAGACCTTGCTTGGTCAATAGCGTAGTCAGTTCGAAGAAAAAAAAGTTTTTTTTCGACCATTTTTTCTCAAATTCCTCAAATATTACCCCCTACAACCTCACAAACTTTACCTCTTTATAATATTAGTATAGATAATTAGTTAATAGCTTCTGCCCGCGACTTCGTACGCGTGGCAGAGTTATTTTGGGCTAAGACGCAGCGGAAGCTCCCAAAAGGAAAAGTCCCGATTTTAAAACTTTTTCCAATGTTGCCCCGTTTCTATTGGTCTTAGCGTGATGATATATAGCCTATGACACTCACAAATAACGTGACCTTCATTGGTAAAAGAATCTGGAAATCGGTTTAGTAGTTCCTGGGATTACCCCCTACAACGTCACAAACTCACAAACTTTACCTCTTTATAATATTAGTATAGAATACAATATCAAAGTGCAGGACAAGATAATATTATTATTATATTTATTAGTTGCAACTAATTGTTAATGTAATTTTTTAAATTATTATTTTTTCTTTAATTAATAACTGGATTTATAATAGCATTTACGGCGGTTTTATTTTTATCTTTTACTAGTGGGATGCGGACGTTGTCTCGCCATGATAATAATAAAAAACTTGCCAAATTACATACTAAAACCTTCCTCATGAATCATCTACTGATAAAAACCGCATTATAATCTATTTTAAGTTTATCATGAACAAACAGACAGACAGACGTGGCACAGACTTTGTGTTGTAATACGTAGATAATTATTTTTAGGATAGCGGTTTGATGGATGAACCTAGCAAGTGTATATAGCTTTACAAACAGGATTTTTGTTTTCAGGAAATTGATATACTAACCCTATAGTTGATCGGCCACTGCCAGGGCTGGGACGTGACCTCCCCCTCCTTGGGTTTGAGTCCCGCGTTGCCCTGGAACATGACCGCGTGCGACTCCAACAAGCGTTCTATGAAACCGGACGCGTACGCTTCGAAGCTCACTTTGGGTACTAAGGGGAGAAAAAAATTTTTTTTTAGGTTTTTTAAATCGACAATATTTTCCTATACGTTACCATGTATGGAAACATATAGAATAAACTAGCTGACCCCACAACGCGTTGTTGTGCCTCAGTTATAACATATTGAAATAATATTACGATAAACTATTTGGTGTTTCGGGTATTATGGGGTAATTAATGTGTCTGCCTAAAACTGTCCGGATAAAGAACGGAAAATTAAATTATAATCCAATAAGAAATTCAGAAATAAAAGGTGGCGCCATCTATGAGAACTCTATAACAGTCGGTCCTATAGATTTCTATCAACAAACTAGTTTAAAGCGCCATCTATTCGTGACTGATGAAACTTACAATAATCAACATTGACATCATTTAATTTGTAATAAAAAAAAAACATTGAGGCCATTAATCGAAGTATAAATTATCCTATCTCTCAAGTTGGCCCAAATTATACATAAATTCCAACTTTCATGAAAATCGGTTGAGTAATTTCAGAGTTCATCATGGACATCATGACAGTGGATTTTTATATCTGAAGATATATATATATATATATAGGTTTTTTGGAGTGTTAATTAGCTGTTCATATCCGATTTGGATAAACACGAGTAGTTAAGGTGAGTGTTGATGCACATTGGAAAGGGGCTCCTTAAACCTACACCCGTGTCACAAGTCCCGGGAACTACAGGGAGTTTCTCTCGCTGCCACGAGATGGACCCGGCACCCGCAATTCATAGTATGCTAAGTAGTACGTGTCTTTATTAGGGTATTATTATGTTACCAGTTTACAAAAGGCTTCGACTGTAATAATCTATCAGATGCCACCATTTCTAAAAAAGACATCTGAGGTCGTAATTGTTAATTGCCAATAACACATATGCCACATTCTTGTATTGCAGTGTGTCTATGAAATTTTGCTGCCAGTTATTAAACACACCTAACGCCTATCTTATTAGTAGTGAATCAACTTTGAATCAGTTAACATGACAGTTGGAGTGTAAGGGGTATCAAATAACATCTAAGAATTGAGACATCCAAGCCAACCTCACCTGCACGTGGTGCACCCTGCTGAATAACGAACGAGGCAATGGCGATAGCGGGGTGGTAGGGTTTTACAGCCCGACTGGGTCGCAACCACCATGTATATGGCGAAAAAGCCCGTCATAGTGATTCACTTCTGCGGGTCGCGTTTCGGGATCA
>MU163255.1:26252-59173 GCA_015888305.1 Antheraea pernyi
GTCAGTTTGGCGCCGTCTTGCGCCTTTTGGAAGTCGGCGGCGTGGCTTTTCGGCCGCGCCTGAAGTTTTGTTGTGTTGGTTGGTGAAGTGACGGGCCACCTGCGTGGCCGGGCTGCGGCATAGCGGACCTAGGAGAAGACTTTCTCTAGGTACGCTATGCATGCCTTCTCGGCTTCTGATCCTGGGTTTTCTCCTTTAATATTGGCAGCTCTTTTAATTATGGAGATCATCGCTTCTTTGCGAGAAGCGTTTTCTGATTTTTCCGCCTTTTGCGGAGGCTTCGGTGGCTGCGGCTGTCTGGCCGCGGCGCTTCTGGGAGTCGGGTCGTTTGCGGGAGCCATCAGGCTACCCGCAGCGGACTCCTCGACCATCACTGGGGCCGAGGGAGGGTCCGCCGTGCGCCTGGGTTCACCGGACCGGGCGACGGTCCCTGCTCGGCGGTTGCGAAACTCCCGCTTGTAGGCAGGACAGAGGGATGTGTTGTTCGCGGGGTGAGCGCCCCCGCAGTTCACGCAGGTGGCCGGCTCAGTCCTCGGGCGTTCACATTGGTGTGCAGGGTGGGGCCCCCCGCACCGCACGCAGGCTATCTGTCTGTGGCAATTCTGAGAGGCGTGGCGGAATTGCTGGCACCGATGGCACTGAGCCGGTCGGCGCTTGCCTCGCCACGCCTCTATGGACATTCCTTTCATGTGGAGGAGGTCTGTGATCTCGTATATGGCCGGAATCAGGCCAGGGGTTCTCTTCAGGACCGCGTGGTAGATGCACCCCTGCCTACCGCCGCGCCCGTTGATCTGCCGCACATACTCCGCGGCGTGCCCCTTCGCGCGCAGAGCTTCAATAATGATGGCAGGGTCTGTCTCCATAGGGAGGCCGCGTATCGCGACCTTGAGGCTTCTTTGTGCAGGAGGGGTGTATGAAAACCATTCCACCCCCTCTTGCTTTCCGAGGTAATCTTGTATGACTCGGTATTCATTTGCGTCCGCAGGTATGAAGCGGACGCCTAATCCGTACGGGCGGGCGTTCGGGAGATGTCCGAGTGTATCAGCTATCGTCGAGAAGTGCTGAACCCAGTTGGGCAGCCTCTCCACGACGATCGGAGGGTATCGAGGACCTTTCTCTGTGTCCGGTTGCGTGGTTGTCCCGCTATACCCAGTGGTCTTAGTGGCAGCACTGGCGCAAGGTATAGCCTTTTTAGGGTTCCTCTGTTTGTTTACTTCGAGTTGTCTTGCGGCTCCGGCAGGCGGCGCTGCGATGGTAGCATACGAAGGCTGCTCGCGGGCAGCCTCACGCGACGGAGCGGGCGCGGGGGTGGGTGCGGCCACCCGCGTCGCTGGGAGTTCGGAAATCGCGCGCGGCGTAATTATCGGCGGCGCGGGTTTCTTGGTGCAGGGCTTCTTTTTCGGTTGAGTTTCTTCTTCAGGCGGCAATGATGCGCGATTCGCGGCGTGCCCAGCGTCGGGTTCGCTGCGCTTGCGTCGCAGCGCTCGACCGAGCGGGCTTGACGGTACGTCGGGGATCGCGGGTATCGCGAGTTTTCCGCGGGCGGCGCATTCGAGCGCCGCCGCGTCGATCGCGGAAGGCGGTTTGCCCTGCGTCGCGGCTTCAACAACACGCACGTACAGCGCCATCCAACGTGCCATCCCCTCAGACAGTGCCCCAGCTACCATTAGCTGGGCGAGAGTGAGAATGTCTCTCTCGTACTCATCTGTCTGAGTTGACGATACGTCGGACGGCCTCTGTCGCGGGTCAGAAGACGACCAGGGTGCAGGCACCGTGGTGCGGAGTCCGGTAGGCGTAGCGGCGGTCTGTGGTTGTAGGAGTTCGGTGTCCGTAGGCTTGCTAGTGGTTGTCGGGTGTCTTGACGACGAGGGGAGATCTGGTTGGTCCTGAAAAGGACCTTTTTTGCTTCGTGACGAAGAGGCATCCTTGCTGTGGCGCATTGTTGCACAGGACGGAGCGTAAACAAAAACGCGGAGCTCGGGTACGGGACGTCCTCGCGTGCGTAACAACGGAGCGATCAGGGGTGGAAGTTTGTACACTGTCACGAATAAGTACTGAACACGTCTTGATGTAATTTACAATAATATAACGATTTTTGTAAATAAATTGAGACTAGGCCTGTCGCCTGAGAGGACACTGATATGTACATTTTAAAATCGCTATATTTTGACCATTATTGTATAGTTTAATGAAAATGCACACAGGAGTTTTAACGTGCAAAACTAACAAATATTAATAATAGAATGAATTGATATTGAAATATATGAAATGAAAATAATATGAAATTGCCGTTCTGCAGTAGTGGCCATTTCAAATCAAAATATTTTTTGTTTGGCTAAGAATTCTAATTTCAAATTAATTTTATTTTAAAAACAGGGCATACTTTTTCCAAAAGTTGTCATTTGTTTATTGATTAGTGTTATGTTTTCATCGCATTTCAATCTTTTTTGTCATCATGGATACGTTAAAAATTCGAGTAATTATGGAATATGAGTACCGTCGTGGCAGCAACGCGGCACAAGCGGCACGCAACATCAACGACGTTTACGGAGCTAACACTACAAACCAACGCACCACCTGTTATTGGTTTGCTCGCTTCCGTTCTGGGAATTTCGACCTGAAAAATGAACCTCGCGGTCGTCCGAAGACTTTGGTCGACAATGACGAATTAAAGGCGATTGTGGAAGCTGATGATACACAATCTACGGCTGAATTAGCAGCAGCTTTCGACGTTAGCGTCAAAACAATATTGGTCCATTTGCGTCAAATTGGCAAGGTAAAAAAGCTTGACAAATGGGTGCCCCACGAACTCAATGATCGCCAGCGCGAAGTACGCGTCGAGACGTGCCTTGCACTGCTCAACAGACACACAAATGAAGGAATTTTGAACCGCATTGTTACCTGCGATGAAAAATGGATTCTGTTTGATAACCGCAAGCGCTCAGCAAGTTGGTTGGATCCTGGTTCAGCACCTAAACAATGCCCTAAACGAAAACTTACCCCTAGAAAAGTGATGGTCACTGTTTGGTGGTCTAGCGCCGGTGTGATTCATCACAGCTTCTTACCAAACGGGGTGAGCATTACTGCAGATGTGTACTGTAAAGAACTGAACACAATGATGGAGAAACTGGTACATCTCCAACCAGCATTGGTCAATAGCTCGTCTCCGCTGTTCCTGCACGACAACGCGCGACCTCATACTGCACAGCAGACGATCTCCAAGTTGCAAGAACTGGGGTTGGAAGTTATCCGCCCTACTCACCAGACCTTGCGCCTACAGACTAATACTTTTTCCAGAATTTGGATAACTCCTTGGCGGAAAAAAATTCAATACCCGAGAGGCAGTACAAAATGCCTTTGAAGAATTTGTTGCCTCCCGTCCAGCTGATTTCTTTAAGAAGGTCATCAATAAACTGCCACTGCGTTGGCAAAGATGCATTGATTGCATGGGTGATTACTTCGATTAATACAAATAAAAAATACATGAAAAAAATTCGTTTAAATTTTTTCATACAAGACGGCAATTTCATAGGTAAAGACCTAATATATCGTCACAAACGTTACCTTACTTTTGTTATTCGAGTTACAGGAGTTATTCATTTGGAATTATTTAGTTACAGAGTTAGCAAAATCAAACAAATATATTCGAGATACAGAGGTATTTTTTTTTATTACATAGAGAAAATATATACTGAAATACTTCGCCAAATCGATGGTTCAGATTTCAAGTAATGAAAGTATTGGCGCTTAAAGCGAATAGAATAAGTATTTCTTTCGCGTTGCTGAGTTTTTCAACATGTCGAGGTTCCACTATGCGAGGTTTCTATTACACTTACCTTCTACTGAGCACAGTTAGATGTATCCAGAAGAAGAAGATATAGAGTATCACCGGCCAAATTATTAAGGTGACTGTTCTTCCGACAAGATGTTTTAACGTTAACGTCTGCAAGAAATTGTATGAATATTTTAACTCCCTTTCACTTTTCTAGGTTATTGAAGTGAAACTTCTTTAGAATCGTTGTGATTTCAAACCGCATGAAACGGAAAATCGACAGGTAAGAGACACAAATACAAACATTAGTGAGCCAGAGCAAATGTCGGTGTGTATGTATATGAGCTTTTAACGTGTGTACACTATATGCGGCTGCGTATTACAGCTTTTTAGTAAGAAGTCAGCGTGGTGTGTTATTATTTAACAGTGTTTGTGAGTATTTTTATATCTTGGTGTGCTAAATAATAAATTCATTTTTAAACAAATAGACTTTGTAATTATCCTACCCTTGTTATATATATTCATCTCATTTTTTTGTCGATTTACTGAAGTTTCACTTCTATCGTGTGTGAATCGCATAAACACTTTTTTTTGCGGTTTATTAATACTTCTCAAATCAACTTCTCTATACATATATATATACTTAGTATTCTATATTAACTGTATAAACTAATCGCTGCATTACTACAATAACATAATTTTACGAAAGAGTAAAGAGATAGATAGACTAACACATCACAGGGCTGTAGCTAGAGTCGAATTTCAGGTAGGGCAGCATTGGTTACAGGTAGGGCGGAAGTAAAAGATGTATCATAATTGATCTGCCCTCGTATATAACTTACGTAGCTTACTAAAGTAAGTATAAAGTAACTTATTTCGTAACTTTTCATCTAACATTAGCAAGAACTAACGCAGGCCAACATTGCCCTTTGTATCGCATGCTTTCCTTTTTTTTTGTAATAGTTTACGTTTCAAATTCGATATATTTTTTTGTGTTGTGAGGCCAAAAAGCCCCAACTAGAAAAAGAATGTATTTAAATGTTTAATATAATTTAATTTTTCTTTGTATTAATACTATGACTTTGTCTTCTTATGTTATGCATGCTGTGTTAACATATAAAAGGGTTCGTGTCCATTTCTGTTCATAGAACTCAGTTTTGTGGACCTTAACTAAATAAATAAATATTATCTATCGCTACATTTCTTTTTATCTCAAACTATGAACAAACATTTTAATTATAATAATTTATCTTAGTTTTTGGTATTTTTCAGGTAGGGTATTGTGATTTCAAGGTAGAGCATTGTCCCCCAATGAGCCCCCCATAGATAAGGCCCTGTGTCGTCAATGTATCATTCATTACATAGTATAAAACAAAGTCCCCTACCGCGTCTGTCTGTTCGCGATAAACTCAAAAACTACTGAACGGATTTTCATGCGGTTTCCACAAGTAGGTACAGTAATTCATGGGGAACGTTTTGGTATATAATCTGTTAAGGTTTTTTATAATTAGGGCGGGACAACGTCTGTCGGGCCCACTAGTTAATAATAAATATTATTTTTTAACATCAAGTAGATTAACTAACTAAATTAATATCCAAAACACGTAAACGAAACATTTATTTTCAATACAAATTCAATTCAATACATAAGGAACATAAACGAGTAGGACAGTTTATTATCTTGTTATTGAGGTTAGTACTGACATAATCAAATAGAATATTTCTTGTTTGGTATAGGTTCAGTGTTCAGTGGTTCAGCTGTGATGGCACTATAGCGCTTTCGGACACCGCTTCGGTAAACATAACTTGGAATCCTTGCCACTGAGCTGGGGCATTCAGCGAAGGAAAATATCGTGAAGAAATCATGGTGGCAGGTAAGGCTTTTCTAAGTCCGCGTGGCTATCTACAGCCCTCGAATTGAAAATCTGTCACCAAGCACCTGTCGGTGTCTTCAGGCACGCGCACTTGAGAGCCAGTGTATCCAGATTTAACGTGTTTACCATCCTGAAGCACAAAGTCATTTAATATCACACGAGATTGTGGTAATACGCAAAAACCAAAACGTGTAAAAAAAAATTACGAGTTTCCTACTTCTTTGTATTAAAAACTCAATTACAGGTATATTAGCTTTATATAATCTGTTCTAAGAGCCGACGGAATTTCCGACAGTGACATACGAATAACAAAACTTAAAACCAATTCTTTCCAGTTTCATTCGGAATTTAGATTTATCGTCATTTTTTTTCTATAAATTAACGCACAACTATTTGCATGAATATAAATAAAAATTTTAGGGGTGGTAGGTAGAGTCACGCTGAAGCTATTACTGGTTTCAGCATGAATGGGTCGGCTCGTCCGTGGTACTACCATCCGACCCACAGATACCGACGTGAAGTAACAGTGCTTGCATTGTTGCGTTTCGTTCGGTCAGTGAGAGCGCCGGATAACCCACCTCCCCTCGCCCTCACCCCTTCCCCACTTCCCCTCCCCCAAACAGGCTGGCAACCCACTTGCGACTCTTCTGGTGTTGCAACTGTCTTTGAACTGTAGTAATCACTTAACATCAGGTGAACCACCTGTTCGTTACCCTCTTATAATATAAAAATAAAATATATATTATAAAACAAACTCGCTTTTCGCTTACGTCTGTATGATCCTTTAGTTCTTTTAAAGTACCTACATAGAGGACTTTGATACGGTTTGCATTATCGTTTACATAATTTCCTCTGAAAGTTTTTTTTTATTATTATAGGGGGAAACGGACAGGCGGGTCATCTGATGGTTAATGATCACCGCCGTCCATAGACACTAGCAACACCAGGGGAGTCGCAAGTGCGTTGCCGGCCTTTAAGCACACGTTTATTAAATATATAAACTAGCGGGCCCGGCGGACTTTATACCACCCTGATAATAACAAAAAACCTTAATAAAATATATACCTAAACTTTCCTCACGAATCACTTTATCTACTGGTCAAAACCGCATGATAAATCCGTTCAGTAGTTTTATTTTTATTTATCACGAACAGACAGACAAGACAGACGCGGTAGGGTACTTTGTTTTATAATATGTAGGTAGTGAAGTAAAGAAAAGTCAAAGGTGTAATGTACTCATTGTTTATAAAATACAAAGAGATTAACATTACTATGTTTAATGAACTTTCCCATTAATTGCAAAATAAGATAAAATACACAAACATATTATTTTTATTCATTAAATTTGTACAACTTATACGTGGGTCATTAACCCGATAAAAGGCGTATAATTTATAATTTACCCACATAGTATCGATCTCATTTATCTCATTGTTTCAATGAATAACTCTATTTGAAACTAGCAACAAAAATAAAGTTTTCCTCTTTATAATAATAGTACAGATTATAAAGAATAATTGTTTGAATTACTATGTCTTTCACTCCACCCCTGTATCAAGTTATGTGGTAAATGAAATTGTGAGCGGCAGATACAATTTTAATTTACGATAACATATTAGTGTCGTTATATTTCATAACGAGCTAAATCCTATTTTAATCGTTCATTATTATTATTTTTTAAGATTTCACTTTTTCTACACTGAGAACAAAGTTCAAATAATGTCACACGAGATTGTGGTAATACGCAAAAACCAAAACGTGTAAAAAAAAATTACGAGTTTCCTACTTCTTTGTATTAAAAACTCAATTACAGGTATATTAGCTTTATATAATCTGTTCTAAGAGGCGACGGAATTTCCGACAGTGACATACGAATAACAAAACTTAAAACCAATTCTTTCCAGTTTCATTCGGAATTTAGATTTATCTTCATCTTTTTTTCTATAAATTAACGCACAACTATTTGCATGAATATAAATAAAAATTTTAGGGGTGGTAGGTAGAGTCACGCTGAAGCTATTACTGGTTTCAGCATGAATGGGTCGGCTCGTCCGTGGTACTACCATCCGACCCACAGATACCGACGTGAAGTAACAGTGCTTGCATTGTTGCGTTTCGTTCGGTCAGTGAGAGCGCCGGATAACCCACCTCCCCTCGCCCTCACCCCTTCCCCACTTCCCCTCCCCCAAACACAGGAGGGTAACGCATTTGTGACTCTTCTGGTGTTGCAAGTATCTATGGATGGTGGTGATTATTTAATATCAGGTGACGCACCTGTTCGTTTGCCTCCGATGTTAGAAAGAAAAAGTCGAATAGCGAGTAATTTAGTAGCTAGATTATTCGCTACTGGCCAAAAATCCTTCGCACTACGGTCGAGTAGGTACAGTACAGATGTAAGTGGTGTTTTGCAAGATAAACGCTCAACGTAATAAAGTGAATAAGCTAAGAAAGCTACTGGCAATCGCTATTTTGGAAGAGGTGGATGAAGAAGTTATGTAATAAGGAGAAAGAGCACAGACAGACAAGACAGACGCGGTAGGGTACTTTGTTTTATAATATGTAGGTAGTGAAGTAAAGAAAAGTCAAAGGTGTAATGTACTCATTGTTTATAAAATACAAAGAGATTAACATTACTATGTTTAATGAACTTTCCCATTAATTGCAAAATAAGATAAAATACACAAACATATTATTTTTATTCATTAAATTTGTACAACTTATACGTGGGTCATTAACCCGATAAAAGGCGTATAATTTATAATTTACCCACATAGTATCGATCTCATTTATCTCATTGTTTCAATGAATAACTCTATTTGAAACTAGCAACAAAAATAAAGTTTTCCTCTTTATAATAATAGTACAGATTATAAAGAATAATTGTTTGAATTACTATGTCTTTCACTCCACCCCTGTATCAAGTTATGTGGTAAATGAAATTGTGAGCGGCAGATACAATTTTAATTTACGATAACATATTAGTGTCGTTATATTTCATAACGAGCTAAATCCTATTTTAATCGTTCATTATTATTATTTTTTAAGATTTCACTTTTTCTACACTGAGAACAAAGTTCAAATAATGCCGTCGATAAGGTTTTTAAGTTTTTTTTATGCTCTTCATATTTGACGTGAATAGAATTTGAAAAATAACGTAAAATATGAGAAAGGCTAACAATGGATTTAGCTCATTCTGAAACGACAGAATACAAAGGTTTAATTTTCTGCAACTCCACCAACCCTTGGAATGAACTATAGTTATGAAGTAGCGTGGCTGAATACTATGTCGGTCGACGTATATTCGAACCTTGTACCTAGTATATGTTTTCGGTGAAGGGAAGCATCGTGATGGAACAAAAATATAGGGCTTTCTAAACCCGCCTGGCTAACTACCACCCTCAAGTTGACAGTCTGTCATAAAGCAACTATAGGTATGTTCCAGCACTTGAGAGTTAGTTCTCTCTAGATTTAGAGTTTTTTTTTTAGTAGCACGGCAAAATGACTGCACTGTGCCTGATGGTAAGCACAGTACAATCCAAAAACAATGGCGACCACCGAGTGACACAGTATACATCGCCGGTCGCCGCTGTCATGCCGGCCTGCGAAAGCTGGATATGCACAGGCTGACCCCGAAACGCGACCCGCAAAAGCGAATCACTATGACGGGCTTTTTCGCCATATACATGGTGGTTGCGACCCAGTCAGGCTGTAAAACCCTACCACCTCGCTTTCGCCATTGCCTCGTTCGTTATTCAGCAGGGTGCACCACGTGCAGGTGAGGTTGGCTTGGATGTCTCAAGTCTTCGATGTTATTCGACACCCCTTACACCCCAAAACTACTACTATCTTAGATCGTATTATCATCATTTACCCCTTGACTGCTCAGAACCATAAGCCTACCATAAATATAGCCTTAAGCTCCGCCCGAATGTAGACTTTATGTGAGTCAACAGATTGATAACATAATGTAGTCCGGTGAAGCTGTGAAGACCTTGCCAGGTGAATAGCGTAGTCAATTCAAGAAAAAATTGTAGTGAAGTAGAGGAAAGTCAAAAGTGTAATGTACTCATTGTTTATAAAATAAAAAGAGATTAACATTATTATGTTTAATGAACTTTCCCATTAATTGCAAAATAAGATAAAATATACAAACATATTTTTTTATTAATTAAATTTGTACAAACTTATACGTGGGTCATTAACCCGATAAAAGGCGTATAATCTACCCACATAGTTTCGATCTCATTTGAATCATTGTTTCATTGAATAATTTTAGTTAAAACTAGAAACAAAAATAAAGTTTTCCTCTTTAATAATAATAGTACAGATTATAAAGAATAATTGTTTGAATAACTATGTCTTTCACTCCGGCTCTGTACCAAGTTATGTGGTAAATGTAATTGTGAGCGGCAGATACAATTTTAATTTACGATTACATATTAGTGTCGTTATATTTCATAATTTGCTAAATTCAATTTTAATCGTACATTTTTAATTTTTTTAAGATTTCACTTTGGTTTCGATAAGGTTTTTAAGTATTGTTTTATGTTCTTCATATTTTCCATGAACAAAATTTGAAGATTTTGAAAAATAACGTAAAATATATATATTTTGTTTATGTCATAACTGGCAAACGAACTTGTGATTCACCTGATTTTAAGTGATCACCACCGTCCGTTCCAGCACTTAAGAGCTAGTTCTCTCTAGATTTAGAGTGATACTAACTTAGATCAGATTATCGTCTTTTACCCCTTGACTGCTCAAAACCATAAGCCTACCATAAGTATAGCCTTAAGCGCCGCCCGAATGTAGACTTTATGTGAGTCAACAGATTGATAACATAATGTAGTCCGGTGAAGCTGTGAAAACCTTGCCAGGTGAATAGCGTAGTCAATTCAAGAAAAAAAAATGATAGCATAAGTTTTAAAAATAACACATTTTGTGATAAAAATATAATTACAAAAATTTTGTTTTAAAAATATTATCCGCCATTTTGGTGCATTCTGGGTCTTAAAAATCTACACATGACATTAGTAATACAGCAGTACAGTAGACACTAAAATGTCAAAAGTCCACTTTCTCCTGTAACAGATATATATAGATATTTATTTAAAAAAGTTACATTCAATGACTCACAACTGGTTGTCCCAGATCTCCGAGCACGTTCCATAGATCAGCAATCGTGCGTAAACCCACGAAGAGTACAACGAACAAACCGACAAACTTCACGGACATCGTACCAGCTAGAGAGACACCGAGGAACAGCTGCCAACTTAACATACGCGTGGAGAACGGTGGAAGGCCCTCGTCAGTCAATGTGCGAACCTGTGATAGAACATGCATTGTTTCGTTTTTCTAGAATGTTCTAGAATAATCTTATTAATATTTAAATGCGGACCCATGTTATTGTAAATATTATATATATTTCTTAAAAAGATAAACCAAATCGAGGTTTCTTGCCGGTTCCTCTCGATGACTGGGTTGTTTTCCGAATCGGTGGTAGTTTTGACGTTCATGAGTGCCTTCTTAGGGCCTAAATTGAATAAAGTGATTTTGATTGATTTTGATGTCCTGCTCTGGTAATAAAACCATGATAAACTATATACCTACACCTTCGTCATGAATCACTTTATCTACTGGTGAAAAATGCATGAAAATTCGTTCAGTACTTTTTTAGTTTATCGCGAACAGACAGACAGACCTGGCAGAGGACTTACCTTTATAATATGTAGTGATATTATACTAGCTGACTCAACTACGCGTTGCTGTGCGTCAGTTATTACATATTAAATTAAAACTATAAGAAACTATTGCCAAAATTAAAACGTGGCGTCATATATGAGATGCCTATAACAGTTGGTAGGACCAACTTAAGTGTAGGACACTATTCTGTCAAAAAACTAATTTAAAGCGCCATCTGTTCGAAACTGATGAAACTGACAAATAATTACAATAATCAACATTGACCATAATTTAATTTGTTATTAAAAATATCAATGTCATTATCGAAATATAAATTATCTTATCTCTCAAGATAGACCAAATTATATATAAATGCCAACTTTTATAAAGATCGGCTGAGTAGTTTCGAAATTCACCACGGACAAATATTATAACACTGGATTTTTATATATTTATATCACAGTAATGTCACTAATGAGGCACTTTGAAAATCAGGGGGTGTCGGATTACTTGGAATGTTCGGATCATTGGATTGTACAGAAAAACTGTATATAATTTTAGAAGGTTATACTGATACCGGTGCGCAGGTATGAAAGGAATGTGGGGAGGAGTGAGGGCAATTTGAGCGTGGGATATCTGATTATTGGGCGTATCGGACTACTGACGTGTTGGATTATTGAGACTACTGTATATATAAAATGACATACGTCTGCCGTTAAGCGCGCAGCACGAATAAACAAGGAACTCAATATATTTTGATTAATATTTTAGTGTTATATTAGTTATCATAATAAATTATGAATTAATCTTAGATAATTATGAAACATACTTTCTTGCCTAGTTGCTTTATTTACCTAATCTATACTAATAATATTATAAAGAGATGAAAGTTTCGAGTTTGTGACGTTGTAGGGGGTAATCTCAGGAACTACTGGACCGATTTAAAAAAATATTTCAGTGTTATATAGATCGTTTATCGCGAAAGGTTATAGGCTATATAACATCACGCTAAAACTAATAGGAGCGGAGCACCAATGAAAAATGTTTCAAAATCGGGGAATTTTTTCCTCTTGAGAGCTTCCGCTGCGTGTTAGCGTTAGCCCAAAGTAAATATTCCACGCGAACGAAGTCGCGGGCAGAGGCTAGTATTCTATATGTCAAGTTTTTGATACAAAAATGTCTTGTTTAACTTATTTGTCACAATTTTTATGCTATATTATGTTGGTATTTTTTCAATGGTAGCAGAAAATTACATTAAAAAAAACATTTATTTTTACTTCTCTATAAACTAAACTCACCTTAAAGGCACCATATATTGAACAACTCATGAAAAACAATAAAATAGGGTCCAACAGAATATACCTGTTTAAGGTAAGAAATCCCACATCTGAAAGAAGGTTTTAATTTTTAAATATGTTGAATATTTCATGAAACAATTATTAAATCTTTATTAATCTTTTTAACACTATTAATTTATAATATTTACCACACAACAAGAGCATAGTTCCGATAAAAGTAGATTCCAATGATTTTGTCATTTCCCATATTGAAAGAAACGTTAAAGGAATCACAAATGCACCCAGAGTTGTACAAAACTGAAACAATTATTTTACTGTTATTAATGTACAAGTTAATTTCAAATATACGTTTCCTCATCAGATTTTATCCAAGCGAATACAAACAAATTAAAAGAAACACTTAGCAGAAAAATAAATGCGGCAAATCAGTTACTTATACAGTGCAACCTCGATATAACAAATGCGACGGTAACTCGTCAATATTCGTTATATCAAGTAATTCGTTAAACAGAGGTAAGGTTGGTCTAAAATTTCGTATAAAGAGGTAAAGAAATACATAGTTTTATTCACCTCAACATTACGTACTCGTCTTGTTATAGCGAACAACTTCTGCTTATAAATGACTAGCCGACCCGTGCACACTTCGTTGGGCGGTGATAGGCATTATTTAAGCTACAACTTTTTTCTAGAACTCAATCATATATCTCTCATCGTTCGTAAGAAACGTTTTTGTTCGACCATTTTTTCTCCGACTCCACAGATATTATTCCATACAACCTCACAAACTTTACCTCTTTATGATATTAGTATAGATTATATAATTAGTTAATAGCTTCTGCCCGCGACTTCTCACGCGTGGAATAGTTATTTTGGGCTAAGACGCAGCGGAAGCTCTCAAAAGGAAAAAATACCCCGATTTTAAAACATTTTTCATTGTTGCTCCGCTCCTATTGGTCTTAGCATGATGATATGTAGCCTATGGCAATCATAAATAACGTAGCTTTAGGTATATTGGTAAAAGAATTTTCAAAATCGGTTCAGTAGTTTACTGAGATTACCCCTTACAACGTCACAACGTCACAAACCCACAAACATTACCTCTTTATAATATTAGTATAGAAGTACAGATAACACATTTTATCAAATTACTGCTTTTGTAATAATTATGTATTTTCTATTTAAAAACAATTAAGTAGGTAACATATTTTTTCCTTAGATTAATAATCAAAATCAAAATAAAATGTTATATATAGGTCTTAAGTTGACAAAATTAGTTAATTAGAGGTATTTACACTTTTGTTTATAGTTGAAAATGTAGTCCGGTGAAGCTGTTAAGACCTTACTAGGTCAATAGCATAGTCAGTTCGAAAAAAAAAATGTATAGTTGAAAATTCGTTATAAAGTTGTGCGTAAAAAAAAAACCTAATGTAAGGGGATTATTTACACTGAGTCTTATGGACAATTCAAGGGGAATACGAAAAATTTGTTAAATCGAGGAAGTCGTTAAATTGAGGTTTGTTATTTTAAGGTTGCACTGTAAGACTAAAAACCACTGTAAGACGTAATATAGATCATGTATTACCTCCACAAATTTGAAATAACGGAATAAAACACACTTTACAGAAGTTACTCATAAAAATAAAATTAGCCAATAAAGTACAATTTTTTTTTTATTTCATCATAAGGAATGCGATGAGAACCTAACTCCTCAAGAAATTAAAATAAATTACATTATTTTTAACCCTAAAAAAATATTGTCATGCACAAAGACAACATTTAAAATGATCATCAATTGTTTTTATTTTTTTACTTATTAACACTATGTTAAAGATGGGTATAATTAATTAATAAATAAACATACAAGCCTCATTCCCTGGTATCTAGCATCATTATATTTATCCCCCGGTTTCTCAAATGGAAATGTTCCATCATAACCTGTCAATTTACCAGAAAGGGCGATAAGCATCTGAAATAAATACATACTACATTAATATATTAATTAATTATGAATATAGTCAACTGATATATAAGACCATCACTTTACTTACAGTATATAATCTATCTATACATATAATATGAATGTAAATCTAAAGTGCCTGTAGTTTTTGGATATTTGTAAAAAAAATTGTCTAGTTTGTTTAGGAATAAGGGACCTTCCATAAATTACGTCACGCGAATTTCATGACTTTTGACCCCTCGCCTGTCTTTGTCACAGATGTTCACATTTGTAGGATTCCCCCCCACCCTAGTGTGACGTCACATATTTTGCACATATTTACATTTAGAAATTATTGAATTCAAACAGCAGGTCCGTCATTAGTTTTATATCCATTTCAATTATTTCAAACATTTCGAGAAATTAACAAAGCAAGAAACGATTACTTTATTTATTAAAGAAAACTTAATCATCTTGAGTCCATGGACTTTGAACTATGAACCAACTCCATTAAATTATTTATAACTGGCATAGCAACCACTTCATTCTCTTTTGGGTTGTTGATGTCAGGAACATACGTTGTGTTGTGATGTGCGTCGAAGGAATTTATCAAACGTCACTAGATCGTCGGCGCGTGCCGCGTAACACTAAAAGAACAACTGGCCGACAAAACAATTTGAATCTTATGATTATATAGATAGGGTTGCAAATGTTATTGAGTATTTGTTTAAAAATAAAAAGTTCGTTTTTAACATGCGATTTGGATATGTGACGTGACGAAAGTTAAGACCCCTCCCAACACTTCATCGACCCCCTCCCTCATCCTTAACGTGTGACGTAATTTACGGATGGTCCCTAGTAGTAAAATACATTACAATCATTTTTCCAAATGTCTGTCAGTTTATTTGTTTGAACATGCATCACTTCTTAAGTACTGCGTTCATGATAAAACCTTAGCAACAAAATTGTAAAGAATATTTTCAAGCAACATAGCTAGCAGTAATTTATAGTAAAACTAGCTATTCCCTGAAGTTCAGCCTAGTGTTAACGTGAATTTAAGCACATATTTTCTCTGTATGAAAACTACCTAAATCAGTGAACAAGTTGGACCTGTACTCTTCTCCTTTGTATCAGTTTGTGTACTTGGAGGGGATGAGAAAGTTCCCAAGCTCACATTTGTGAGACCATGAAATCTCATGTCACCTTTTCCCTTAATGTTTAGGATTTTATAAAGACTAAAATCTCTATAAAAAATGCATAAAGGAATTTAAATATAATTAAATTAAATAAAAAAAAAATATTCAGATTATCTAACCGAGTAACAATATAATAAACTAATAAAAAAAATAAAGTTTTAAATTACCTTTCCGAGTGGTGGGTGTACATCAAAAAAGAATGTCCTATTTATATACCAGCTTGCCATTTTACCAAAATGAGTTTCATCCCAACTAAAAGATTAAAATTAAATGTTTATTGTATGTCTGAAATATACTGATTAATTATACATAGTATCATGAGGCACAGGTCAACAGACTTGGTCGAAATTAAAGATTTTTTTAAATATATGATGTATTACAAAACTTTTAAAAGTAACAAATGTTGCACTGTAAAATCATTTTTTTTAAATGTAAAATGTATTCTTTAACTTTTAATGAACCATGAAATAAAAAATTAGATCCACCAATTGGATATCTGGGTATTCATTAGCCTAGGAGTTAACATAAAAAAATGTAATTTGATTAATACTAGTTAATTATTAAAATTCGATTTTGGTTATATACCTACTATAATTCTATTAAGCAAGTTTTTTGTGTATCCTCAAAGATATTTTGTGCTCTCTGAAGATGAATTATCTCTCAATTAACTTTTTTTTTATTTACAGAAACCTTGGGTTGGCATTAGAAATGCGCATCACGGATTTGGGGTTGTTAAGGGTTGTTTTTTATAGGGGTTGGTTACCCCTTTCAAAAGACACCCCTGTCACCCCGCAGAAACGCATAGTTTTTTTATAATACGTGTTTGTAGTTACGTGTAAGGGAATATGATTTTTCCTTCAGATGCCCATTTTTAAGATTTATAATACTATAATTTAGTTGTTTTGTACATATTTATTGTTGTTTTATAATTGTTCACTATTATTTAAAAAAAAAACAACAAAATCAAATATAAATTATTTGTATGAAGTAATACGGAATGTTTTGCATATCTTGTATTTTTTGTTTTATTTCTACTATGTTTAATCAAAAACTCAACTATCTCAATCCTAGAAAAAAATATAATATAAGTTATTTGTATGATGATAAAACCTCTGCACACATAACACAGGCGAGCGAGCGAACTGGTCAGAGCAAATACGACTAAGTCACGTTAGGTTAATAGAGGAATAGGGCTGGACGAAGCGGAGCTTCGCTCCCGCCCTAGTTCTCTATGTAGATTAGTATTGCAAACACATATCAAATTCCTTGTTGTATTATATAAAATATTTTTTTAACCACTATGAGCTTATGAGCTCGCTCGCCTGTGTTATGTGTGGAGAGGCTTTATGATCATACAAATAACTTATATTTTTTTCTAGGATTGAGACAGTTGACTTTTGATTAAACATAGTAGAAAAAAAAAAAAAATACCAGATCAGGAAAACATTCCATTTTACATCATACAAATAATTTATATTTGATTTTTTGTATTTTTTTTTCTGAAATAATAGTGAACAATTATAAAACAACAATAAATATATAAAAACAACAAAATTATAGTATTATAAACCTTGAAAATGCGCAACTGAAGGAAAAATCACATTCCATTACATGTAACTTCAAACACATATTTAAAAAAAACTACGCGTCTCCGCGGGCTGATGGGGTGTCTTTTGAAAGGGGGTAACCAACCCCTATAAAAAACAACCCTTAACAACCCCAAATTCGTGATGCGAATTCCTAATGCCAAGCCTGCGAATTTCTAATGCAGCCCCCTGCGAATTTTTAGTGCAGCCCCGAAACCTTCTTAATTAACATAAAGTTATCAAAAATTTGTTAGTTCTTTTTTAACCAGTATAAACTTTGTTTTTTTAATTTTTCCATGAGTTTCCGGATATGCATTCTATGGGAGAATAAAAACTTTATCTTTATATAATTCATATATTTTAGTACTCACCACACATGATCGGGTTCTAGAACTTTATAAAACCTTGTCAAAAATGTAGCACCACATACTATACCAAAAGTAATCCACCATCTGTAAATCAAAACATTTATCTTCTTTCTTATTATATCAACAATGTGTTGACGGAGACTTTAAACCTCTAATTTTTAAACTATTTCTAAGTGAACTGTCAGGTACCGTAGCATATAAAATTGGGTATAATATAAAATCTACATACAATTTTAGAATACATTTAGAATGTTAGGATTAGTTCCCGTATAAAAAACTTGAAAGATTGATTTATTTTAAGTACATTTTGTTACTTGACGCCGTTTTCTTTTTTTCTATCATGTTTCAATTTTTATACTTTGGTTCGTAAAGTGTAAATATTTATTTCCTTTTTTTATTTAAACATAAACGAAAACGTCAATTGACCTAAAAACTTTCAAGTATTTAGAGTTGCCAGCAGTTTTCAGTAGAACAAAAGTTTCTGGTAGGTACAATTCTAACTTTCATAGCAAAAATTTCAAAATGACATAATAAAAATATTTGTATCTATTCGTTTTTGTACTAAAGTCGAATATAATAAAATGTTGAGCATGTTGAGTTCTCCGATATTTATTTTAATAGCAAACTGTAATAAAAACAAAATATTCATAAACGAAAATAATTGCAAGACACACAAATATAAATAATATTCATGAACACGGAAAAACCGAGTCTAACTTTCATTGGAATCCGAATCATTTTGAAGGTGAAGTCTTATTAGGGGATTTGTAAAAGTACATAACGAATAAAACTGACTTCGTTCATCTATATGATAATTAATGTAACGTGATGAATTTGGGAGTAACCCTACGGTATATCGAATCAAATAATATATTTCTGTTTTTCAGTATAATATATATTGGGGCTTAATAAAGCTCTATCTGTTGGGTATTATTACATTTCTGGTCTTTTTATTTTTTTATTACTATGAGCTAAAATTCTATTGGGCGTCCTAGTTGTTAACAACTGTTGCCTTTCATTCTGTAGCATAAGTAGTTCCGGAAGAACTTTTTAACTGGGACAAAAACGCAATGTCGGTTGCGTCCAGTGTGTAATTAGCCGACCGCGCATATGAACCACGCGACTACTTATTTCACAGGTGTGCACGCCCCTCTCCCACACTACGGCCACACTATTAGTATATTGTTTGAATTGACTTTTTTCAATTCGTAGTACTTTTTAGATGGAATGACTGATTGGAATAATTAAAAAAGGAATCTACAAATATTGAATACTGAAATTATTTATCTAAATAAGGAGTAATACAAAGGTATGGATAACATAATCTAATTTTGGTTAGTATTTCTATCAACTTTTAAAATGTCAAAAGTAATTATAGTGGTAGCTACAACAGATGGACATATGGTAGTAGTTTTTTCTAAATATTGATGTTCTTTAATATTGTAGAATATATTTTTGTTCTATCACCAATTCCTGAAAGACATTTGATTTGCCATGAAACACATTTTATATCTAATTTTTTTACACTTCGGGTTACATTATTGATGTTTTAGTAAAGAACTCTTTTGTTCTAGTAAGAAATATCGCCTATATTACTCATGGATAATGTATTCTAATGGTGAAAATTTTAGAAATCGGTCCAGTCGTTTTTGTGTTTATTCGTTACAAACAGACAAAAAGACAAATCGTTCCTCTTTATAATATTAGTGTAGCTTGCTCGTGATTGTATCTCGTAATCATAAAGAAAAGTCTGGCAACTCTGGTACTAAACGTACTGTGATGTAGTTTAGGGCTGTTGATATTTAAAAAAATGTTGATTTTCAATTTATCGATATTTTAAGAAATATCAATATCAGGCTTCGATGTATCAAATAATAAAATCTATATATATATATTGGCTTTATTAAAAAAAAAACAGTTGTAATTTAGCTTAACAATTAGTTAAAGTTTTTAATGTAGTATATTTCTTAGGCAACTTATACCCTAAATGTTTTCAAATGTTACATTATAGTTCTAAGAGCCACTTACACAAACGTTATTCAATCGTATTAATCTTAATTGTCATCATTATTGTTTTATCTAAATACAATAATTATGTGTACCAATATTTTTCAGTCCACCAGTTATCAAGTTTTTTAAGTCGTACTTCGCGTACATTTACTGATTGAAATTGATAACTCTATCGGGTGATGGTGAAGGTAAACATCGTGAAGAAACTTGAACCTGACAATTGTTCTTGTAGTACGCTATATGTGGGAAAACATAGGACTGTGAATTTCTCAGAGTTTCAAATCGCCAATACGTCGTGGACTGGCGTGGTGATTATGCCCATATTTTCTTTCGGGAAGAGGCCTATACGGCCCTGCAGTGAGTCTCTTACAGGCTGATGATGAATACATTTCAGTAAGAGTTTTTAAAAGTACTCGTTACATGTTCACCTGTTTCAATACTAAAATTACTATTATCAGACTTCTTCAAATTCTGGTACCTTAGTGGCATTGATTCAAAACGACGGCAGCGTAGGCAATGACGTAAGGAATAGAATACATGTAGGATGCACGAAATGGCGAAAGGTGTTGTATCTTGTGATCCACTAATGCACTTGAAACTAAAGAGGAAGATATATGAAACTATTATAAGACCGGTCATACTGCATGCATTTGAGTGCTGGGTTACGAAAGAAATGGATGAGAGAAAACTGTACGCGGCAGATATGCGATTATTAAGATGGGTGCTGTAACGATAGAAGAAAAAGGAATATATCAGATGTAGTTTGAAAATATCACCAGTGACAGAGAAGTTGAGGAGTAATAGGCATGATACGGGCATGTCATAAAGAGAGATAAAAGACATATAACTAGAATATTTTTAAGTATGAAGGTGGACAGGTATAAGTTTAGAGCAGACCGAAAAAGTTATGGATAAAGTGTGTGAAAAATGAAATGTGTATAAAAGATTTGAATTGAGAGTGGAAAAGAAAAACATATTGTATCGACTCAACCTAGGTGGGATAAGGGTTAGAAGATGATGATGTATATACCTAATAATATAATAATAATCAATGTACCGTCCAAAAAGTATTAGTAATTAATGTCGACTTTTAAAGATAAAAATATCGACAATTCTATATATCGATATTTTGTCAACAGTCCTAATATAGTTGTCAATAAGTTAATCAAAACAATTCGAAGAGTAAAAAAATATGTTTACATATTTACGTAAATGTCAGCATATTTATACGTTTGTTTTACGAACTTCGAGAAGTTAGTGTGACAGACTAGTTGGCAGTATTCGCTGATTCACTACAGTGTAAAGTTGTTTTTATTAAAGGTTTGCTTCAGACAAAATTATTGTACTTACTTTATAACTACTGCGCAGCGATGATCGCATAAGTTTACACCATGTATTATTACACGTTAATATTTTTAATAATTCAAATATTCAACATTTGTGAAGGAGAACAGAACCTTGACAAAAATGGTAAACTGTTGAACGGATTCATAGATTTTTATAATAATTTGCCGAATCAACTTTATTCCTGTACGGAAGGGACATTGGATTATGCGGAAAAAGTTGTAAGTAAATTGTATTCATATTCTACTAATTGAAATATGTTTTTCATAGTTATATTACAGTCTTCTTATGTGTGATTTGGTGCAGTAGTAAATTTATCACATGAGTAAATAATTAATTTTTCAAAGGTTATCAGCGAGAAGAGACTTTTGCGTATTTTAACCTGTCATTTATTTAAAATTAGATATTTATAGATATCTTGGTTTGTACTGTGAGATTTTAATAATATACAATATATAGTATGTATATATTTCCTATTTTCATTGTTCTTGAATTCTAAAAAAATGTAGCAATTAATCCGGGTTTCTTTTAGGCAATTGGTAAATTCCAGTAATTCCAGTGTCCAGTATTCAGATATTATATTTTAGAACAATTTTTATGAGCTGACTTAATTTAACTTTTAGAGGATCCCAGTTTCATTTTATACAATATAGAATCTTCTACTGAACTTATTGTAATAGTGTGTCTACATTGGGAATATTAAAATGAGAACATATTGAAACTCTTTTTATTAAAAATAACTCTTTTTTTTTACTAGAAATATTATTAACATAATATATTAGATTTCTAAGAATAAATACCAGCTGGAAACAATAATCTAATATTATAAAGTTGGCCCTACTGCATATTTTTAATTTGTTTGCATTGCTGTATAGAGACTATTAATACCAGAAAAAAAAAGTTTTATGGTATTATATCTAAGAATAGCTTAAGTAATAATTATAATTGATACATATGTATCCTTCTCAATACTGAGTCATACAGACATTTAAATACAATGTGTTAAAGGCTCACTCACCATTTAATAATGTAGTAAGACAATGAATAAGTTGTCATTGATGGGAAATATTGTAGGGAACCCCAAGTACTTCAGAAATTTCTTCATAATACTATCATGCAATGCAATGCATGTAAATACATGAGTATGTACATATTTCTCATATTTTAAATGATCAGTGTTATGTAGAAACCTTCATTCAAAGAGGGTTTCTTCTTGTGCAGTAAAGAGCCATTTTCCTGCTATATATTTATATAAAATGTTTAAACATAATGATGTTAGTCTTCAAGTCTTATATAGTTTCTATCAAATTTACATTTTGGACACTAAAGAATGTTTTTAATAATTATCCTTTATACATAACATTCGTGTTAATGTGGTCGTTTCCCGCAATATAATCTTAAATATAAAATTTCAGATTATATGAAATTACAGATATTATTAATAAACTAATTAAAAACTAAAAAATACATGCATTTCTTGTTTTATATGTATTTTGCTCTCTTGTATAAAATAATGTGTTGTATAAAACAATAATGATTACATTTACGTATGTATAGAACATATAATAAGAATGTAAGTGTAAGGTGTCTGTACTTGTTCGATTTTCGTGAAAAAAAACGAGCCGGACGAGCCGACCCATTCATGCTGAAACCAGTAATAGTTTCAGCTTGGCTCTACCACTATTTAACCATATTAACCATGTCTGTTTGTATAAACACGCATCACTGCTAAAGTACAGGGTTCACAATAAACCCTCATGTTAATCGTTAAGCATATCCTAAAAAGTAACTTAGTGTTTGTTTCATTAAAATCGGTCCACTCTATCAAAAGTTATTGTGGTTTTAATGACGACGCGGCGTAAATACGAGAGAGAAGTAGATAAGTAAATGGACTTAATACATTCAGAGACTTTATTAATCACTGTTTTTTACATAAACTTGAAGCTGTAAAGACCTTGCCAGGTCAATAGCATAGTCAGTTCGAAAAAAGAAAAAAAAAATTCTACGCAGACAAAGTCGCGGGCACGGCTAGTTTATAATATAATCATATTTGCATAAATATTGAATTTTCATAGTCTACATCTTTATGGTTTTTTAATAAATAAATAAAATAATATATGAAAATACATTTAACACATGTTAGTTAAAGAATCTAAAATATTATGTAAAAAGTTTAATTTGCCTCACAAAGTGATGTCTTTTTAATTTTTCATAGGATGAAAACAGTTATAAAATACAAGTTGCCTTACAAGTATCCGAGGTCAAAAACTCTGATAATAGAAAACGTCTACAATGTACATGCACTGTCCAAGACGTCCAAGATACTGGGTTCGCAGTGTTGAACAATGAATATCAATGCAAAGAGCCAAGTAATGAGAATAATGATGAGGAGGAAGTGGTCACAGAAGAAAACAAGCCTGTCCGTTTGGACAATGAAGTACAATCAGATACGGCTGTGAGTATTATTAGTTGTGACAATTTATAGTGTAAGATATTCAATTATGTGTCGACATATATATTTGCTTCAGAGTGTCTAGATAAGTTTTCTGTGACATTCATATCTAAAGGCTATTTATTATAGGGTGGATCAATATGTAAACGATTGTGACATGAGGGCGGCTCTCTGTGCATCTACTAATAAGGAATGTAAATATTTATGTTACTGTAAAAATATATGACATGAAAAGATAAACCAAATCCAGTTTCTTGTCTGTTCTTCTCGATGACTGGGCTGTTTTCTGAACCAGTATTAGCTTTGACATTCATAATTGCCTTTTCAGGGCCTAAATTGAATAAAGGATATTTTGGTTTTTTTATTTTGCAATTTTTTTAATGTAAAAGGATGTTCTTGTTATTTGTTATTATTTTACTATGTAGCATTGAAAGTGTTCTTAATAGTATTAAAAAAAGAACATTTTCTAATTTCTCACTGTATATAAAAAACAAATATGTGCATCATATAAAAGTGAAAGTAGCAATATCCACTTTTCCACAAAAAGGTGTAATATATACTGTCGGCAATGATACACTACTTAAAATATAAATTAGAAGTAACATTATTATTATATAATGTAATACAAATTTCCCCAACACATCAGTGACATCAATTGCAATGTGTTATTTTAATTATGAAAAGCCAAGGTGACAAAATGTGATATTCTCCCACATTTGGTTTCTATATGACTCACTAGTCTCTGGCCGCGACTTCGTTCACATGCAATAGTTCCTTTGGGCTAACACTAACACGCAATGGAAGCACTCAAGAGGAAAAAAATCTCCGATTTTGAAATATTCTTCATTGGTGCTCGTCTCCTATTGGTCTTAGCATGATGATATAGCCTATAACCTACCTCGATAAATGAGCTATATAACACTGAAAGAATTATTCAAATCGGAAGCAGGACCTGGTGGACGAGCGGTATGGTCGTTACACTATTAATGCCGTCCGCCCGGTCCTACCGGATTGGATAGGGAGACGCTGGGGCTCCCTGTCGTTCAGACTGGTGCAGGTACTCATCGAGCATAGTTGCTTCGGGTGGTACTTGCACCAGATCGCTCATAGGGAGCCAACCGCCGCATGCCATGAATGCGGCGCTGCGGAGGATACCGCGCAGCACACTCTGACTGACTGCGCCGGTAGGGTTCGATTTGTCGCTGCTGAGTGTGGTTTTGGCCATGCTCGGCAGCGAAGAGGCTTGGAATGCGATGGCCTCCTTCTGCGAGGACGTCATCTCGCAGAAGGAGGCGGCGGAGAGAGTACGCGAAGATAACCCTCTGAGTGGCCCTCTCCGACAACGGAGGACCATAGGGAGGAGGCAGTGATTTGCCCTTCTCCTCCCTCCACTGTAGCCGGATCTGAGGGGATGGGCCTGGGGCCATCTCCTCATTGCACAGGTCCGATAGACGTGGGGAGGCAGCTGGTGTGTACCCAGTTTATCTCCCTATTAGGACGGAGCCCGACGGTCACTTTCCGCAGGTCGGACCGTTGTGGCGGCTATCCAAGGGGAATAGCGTTGATCGATCCCTTGCCGCCCCAACAATACGGTCGGATGGTACACCGTGGGGTTTTAGTCCGTGAAAGTCGGACATAACCCATCCTCTCCCCCGAGAGGGTGGCGTATCCACAAGGGATTTCCCCACGTTAATAAAAAAAAGAAAGAAAGATGACAACTTAAAACTGCTTACACTGAAATATAATAACTTTATCTATATCTATTTACATATGTTACACTACATGACTAATTTATCTATATATATATAATAAGAATGTACGTCTAAGGTGTCTGTACTTTATAGATTTTTGTAAAAAAAATGTTGTAGGTGTCTAGGATAAGTAATGAAATACATCAATTAATTTTAGGAATGTCTGTTTGTCTGTCCGTCTCTTTATTTGAACATGAATCACTGCTAAAATACTGCTTTCACTTTCTATCAACAATAACTAGACAAAGGGTCACGTATAAAATCGAAGCTAACTGCTGTCCGCAATAATATATACTTATGTAGCTATTTGTTTACTAAGAAAGGGAGAAAAAAAGTTTTAAAACAGTTTTAAGTTCAACCTAATTACAACCATGACACCTATTAACAAGTCACAAATGTTCAAAATATTATCTAATACATACGATAAAACGAGCAATAAATTACTTCCGTAACTTACAAACACAACAACAACATTTAGTGTGAATTCAACCTTAACCCGCAAAGAATAAAGTACTTTTTCCCGTTATTGTGCGTGGTTGGCGAGCCTTGGCTAAACATTTGTACCACAGGTTTAAAATCGGTAATTTTGTTCAAAATTTGATATTATTTGTTAGTTTAAAGCTTAAAATATAACTTATTCAACGCGTATTTAGCGAAAGTAAGATACTCCGGCCGTTAAATTGCTTTTTCGGGTATTATTCGTCTTTTGAATACACTGCGGCATTGTGAAACGTGCTTACATTGGCTGTATTTCAAACAAAATAAAAAAATAAAGGCTCACATTTCAAGTGAGCTGTTATTTACCGAGACGTATTTTTCGCGCCGACCCGATATCTAGTTATTGCTGATCGAAGGCTTTCACGATAAAACCTCTTCAATGAAATCATAAAGCATACATTCGAGTAACATTTAGTCTTTATTGCATTAAAATCGGTGTCGGTCTATTAAAAGTTATTGTACTTTTAATGACAACGCGACTTATTCAGAGGACTTTATGAATCGCTGTTTTTTTTTTACATAAGGTTTCACGCGGTTGAAGTCAAAATCAAAATCAAAATATCCTTTATTCAATTTAGGCCCTGAGAAGGCGCTTATGAACGTCAAAGCTACTACCGGTTCGGAAAACAGCCCAGTCATCGAGAAGAACCGGCAAGAAACTCGATCTGGTTTATTTTTTCATGTCATATATTTCTATAGTAACATAAATATTCACATTCGTTATTAGTGGATGCACAGAGAGGGGCGTCATTTCCAAACGTCACAATCGTTCACGTATTGATCCACCCTATAATAGCCTTTAGATATTAAAACCCGCTTGACATGGTTCTTGAACTCACTATCAGGCAAATCGGTAATGTGTTTTGGGACTTTATTATAAAACTTAACACTATTACCTAAAAAACTGTTTTTGGATTTAGTGAGCCTGAAGCATGGAATGACCAATTTGTTGCTGTTTCTAGTATTTAAATTATGCTGATCTTTTACTAGATCCAACATATCTCAATTTTTGCGGACATACATTAAATTATCTAGAATATATTGGGAGGGCAGAGTTAAGATACCGAATTCCTGAAACTTAGTCTTTAATGAAGTCGCGGGCACATCTAATTCACAAATATTTCTTCTTCTATTTTATTTTTGGCAACCAGTCTTCTAGTAGATTATTACTGCTATTGTCTTATAGGTATATTACAAGTTTCTTGATATAATTTCAATGAACAAGATATTAGCCATCTTGTTAGAGCTTTCCTTGGAGTTTTTGTGGCAAGTCAGTATCCATGCTTCGTGGTATTATTGCCGATCCCAATTCACTTGTGCATAATAACCAAACTATATTACGTAAAGCACCACCAACATCACACAATATAGAGTCAGATAACACAATTTTATGGTGGTAGAGCCACGTTGAAACTATTACTGGTTTTAGCATGAATGGGTCGGCTCGTCCGGAGTAGTACCACCCTCTCACAGAAAACCGACGTGAAGTAACAGTGCTTGCATTGTTGCGTTTCGTTCCGTCAGTGAGAGCGCCGGAGGCCCACCTCCCCTCCCCTCTCCTCTCTCCTCTCCTACTCCCACCCCTAACCCTTCCCCCCAAAGGGTGGCAACGCACTTGCGACTCCTCTGGTGTTGTTAGTGTCCATGGACGGTGGTGATCACTTAACATCAGGTGACCCACCTGTTCGTTTGCCAACTATGACATAAAAAAAAAAAAACAAAACTATGGATAAAATATAAAGAGTACTCCAAGGCATTCCAAGATCCCGCCAAAAACTCCACAAATACATCTTTTTAACATGTGTAGGCTGGCAGTAGACAACTACAGAATTTTGGTTTTGGTTGTAAAAAGGCGTAGTATGATCTATTTAGATTATTATTTCCACAGGATGCACTCTGTGTGAGCTAAATAAAGAGAAGCTTCCTCTAATTTCTAGCCCTTGAATATAATGTATCGAATCATGTACTTTCTGATTGAATACTACGCGTATGTCACGCGATTTAAATAATTGCAAGTATATTGTTTAAAACATATATTTTTTTACACAGATGTTACTGAAACTACAACGAATATTATGTAATCAAGACATCACTCATTTTTTTAATTAATCTCTCTAGAGATACAGGTTACAACTAATACTGCGATCTATAGAATGTGTGTATCTCTAAGTACGTATGTGTAGAGCAGTACTCGGTAGGTACAAGCTTATAGTCATTTAGGTATATTTATAGGTAATGAAAATATATTGTCTAATTTTAAAATTAACCATATATATTATAGATATAAATGAACATTTACTTAGAAGAAAGAGGAATATAAAAAATACGAACAAATTGTTTAACCTTGTTGTAGAACAAGATATATATTTATTTAGATAAAATATTGCTAGATTACAATTCCAAAATGACATATCAGCGCCGTCTAGTGATATATAATATAACAAAAAAAAAAAACTTTAAAATAAATGGTATTAAAGAAATACAAACACAGATACGAATCTACGCAAAATAACTAATTTTTTTATTATTATCTTGTTCATTAAATATGGAATAATGATGACAATTAATGATAAATCCTTATGTGTTCAAATCATAACCTTACTACTACTAACCTAGGCTGGAGTTAAATCTATGTCGAGGTTCAATATTGTTTACAGGCAAAACCTGATAAGTGATACATATCCAATGACTTTTCTGGCCTTTTATATCATTAATGATTTGTATAAATTATTTTTTTATATTTAAATATAACGCAGAAACTAGGTATATAACCATGTATATACTTGTGAAAACCCAGATATGCCTAGAATGTTTTTAAATGATATCAATGTTCGACGAAGTTAATGACTTCGAATTATAGGTGAGCATATGTTTGTTAACGCGTATTTTGTCTAAAGAATTTGTATCTCATTCTATGTATTCTTTAGTTTACAAAAGAAAAACGTATGTCCATCTGTATCATGCTCATCATCGTTTACTGGTATCACGCTGGCCTGCAATCCTATCACTACATTAGCTGATTTGGAAACGTTACAAACCGGAAGCCTATATATATACTATAGTCAGGCTGTAAAACCCTACCACCCCGCTTTCGCCATTGCCTCGTTCGTTATTCAGCAGGGTGCACCACGTGCAGGTGAGGTTGGCTTGGATGTCTCAAGTCTTAGATGTTATTTGACACCCCTTACACCACACAACACCACTTACCTTACTTCTGTTTGATTTATCAGTCTGATTCAGGTCTCTGCCACTCCACTTGGTTATTGGTTATTGGATTGAAAGGCGGCCCTTTTTCAGTTACACTATTTTAGGGTTTTTAAGACATAATTTAGCACATTAACTTATTGTCTAATTCATAATTCGTTGACAAAAACCTAAATAATGGGAAAGTTTACTACTCTGAGCCAAAAATAAGCGTTGTATACAATGTTGTATTCAAAGCCAAATCGCGCGTAAATTTTACCAAAACTATCGTTAGCAATTCGCATTTATGAAAGGGCTAATTGGTTCTGGCGACTTCCTTCTCGTTATCCCTGTGAAATTTTATCTTTACTACTTAGCTCTTATGGAAATGTGAGATGACATATGAGCTATATAATAGTTTGAAATTTCTCTATCTGTTAATAAAAGCCTCGTTATAATACGATTCGCTTTTGAGATTCCCAAGATAAACAACAGACACTGAAATTTTAGGTGCTGTACCTGGCATTTGATTTGACACGTCGGGAGGAAGAGAGAGACGTCCGACTCACGGCTTGGTTCGGTTTTGTACAGCGTTCTCTTTATCGCACAGCGCGTTTACTTCAACAGATAGAACGCTATACGAAACTAAACTTAGCAGACTATGGCAGTCCCTTTCCCGACGTTCCAAATCAAATGCCGTATACTGTATATGTATAGAATTGCAAAATACATATTTTTCGTGTATTCTATACTGTATTATTCTTTTATTGTTTTTTTAATGTTAATGTTTCATTTTACATGTAGTCTCTTCAGGTCTATTTTGAATACATTATTGTATTCAACTCTGATCATTGCTAATTATAATTCATTGTATATTAGGTGTCGATGATTCACACAAAACGCTATGACGTGACGGTTTTAAATTCAATGAGATCAGAGACTAGGTACAATAATACAATTTGCATCAACCGTTACAAACTAGAAAACGAATTTGTTCGAAAAGGAAACTAAATTGTTCCTTAATGGTAGTATCCTGTCGGTTTAAATTAGTAAGGAATCAATCAAATATATACATTGCGAAGCGGACAAGGAATTATTGAGAGATTGACCGTTTAGATTTTAGAATAATTAGTTAGAATCATGTTGTTTCTTACTGTGTAGACGCGTTAGAAAGAAACAAAAGTTGAGGTGCTTGAGCGTCTTTCCCGAGTCCCGTGTATATGCAAACTTGATCCTAACCAAAGTGTTTGTTATGTTGCGATATACTATACATGTGTCGTTCCATTTCATAATGAGCTAAATCCAATTTTAATCGTTCATATATGAATACTTAATTTTTTAAATAAATTATCAATTTTTATACCCCGGGAACGAAGTTTAAATTTTGGTGTTCATTAGGTGTTTAGTTTTTTGTGATCTACAAATTTTAAATGTATATTAAATTAGAAGAAATTGAAAAATAACGTAAAATATTAACAACGGCTAAAGCTGAAATGTCGCGACTCATATATAGACAGACGCATATCTTAAAGCAAAGTTGTTTAAATCAACTAATCGTAAGTCGTAAGTCCACATGGGAATCCAACCAACAAATTTTCAGTTTTAGTGAAATATATCCGCTGTGACGAAATATCACTAATTTTAGAGTTATGTCATGTCCTAACCAATTAAAAATATCTAAATTGTATTATACTAGCTGACCCGTGCCCACTTCTTTGGGCGGTAATAGGCATTATCAAGCTACAACTTTTTTCTAGAACTCAATCATACATCTCTCATCGTTAAAGCAGCGTTCGTAAGAAACGTTCGACCATTTTTTCTCCGACTCCCCAGATATTACCACCTACAACCTCACAAACTTTACCTCTTTATAATATTAGTATAGATAATATAATTAGTTAATAACTTCTGTCTTCGTACTTTGTACGAGTAGAATAGTTATTTTGGGCTAAGACGCAGCGGAAGCTCTCAAAAGGAAAAAAACCCAATTTTAAAACATTTTTCATTGTTGCCCCGCTCCTATTGGTCTTAGCGTGATGGTATATAGCCTATAGCACTCACAAATAACGTGGCTTTCTATTGGTAAAAGCATTTTTTAAATCGGTTTAGTAGTTCCTGAGATCACCCCCTACAACGTCACAAACTTACAAACTTTACCTCTTTATAATATTAGTATAGATTGACCAGGATCTACGGTCCATTTTTCACTTGATTTCTACCAAGCTAATTTTCCGTGAGTAGCTTCGTTTCGATGAGACGCCCAACCATTTCCTTTGCGAAAATTCTCGATTGTGGTAGCTAACAGAGGTAGCAAGGATAAAGTATGTCGATTTGATGAGTCTCAAAAATTTATCGCTAACTGGTTTTTTTTGTTGTTACATCTCAATATAATTATCTAAATTATTAAAATTATTATTATTAAAATATTTGTCCTACAAAATGTATGGTTTGATCAAAGAGAGTGATAATGAGGACATCAAAAATGAATACTAACCAGCAGATTTTTTATTTTTTTATCTATGTTAATATTATAAAGAGGTAAAGTTTGTGACGTTGTGACGTTGTAGGGGGTAATCTCAGGAACTACTGGTCCGATTTGGAAAATTCTATCGGGGAAGGTTATAGGCTATTTATCATCACACTAAGACCTATAGGAGCGGAGCAGCAATGTAGAATGTTGCAAAATCGGGGTACTTTTTCTTTTTCAGAGCTTCCGCTGCGTCTTAGCCCAAAATAACCACTCCACGCGTACGAAGTCGCAGGCAGAAGCTATTAACTAATTATATAATCTATACTAATATCATAAAGAGGTAAAGTTTGTGAGGTTGTAGGGGGTAATATCTGGGGAGTCGGACAAAAAATGGTCGAACGAGAACGTTACTCACGAACGCTGCCATAACGTTGAGAGATATATGATTGAGTTCTAGAAAAAAGTTGTAGCTTGATAATGCCTATGTGGAGTCTAATCCGCTCCACTGTAAAACGATCCACTTATGGTTATTACGCCAAGGGCTAACCGTGACGTATTACCACCACCACGCTAAGATAATCCGCGCGCCGCCCGCGCACCACCTGCGCGGCGGCCGCGGCCGGTCACACCACTTCGCGGACCGCATCGTGCATGGCAGACGTACATTTATTTATTTATAATCTCTGTAATTTTTATTTTCTATTACAATTATTTTATAAAGTTCAGTGTAGTTTTTATATATCCTACACATTACATGTGGAGGTGTGAACAAACATCCCCCACACCGCCTAACGAAGTGGGCACGTGTCAGCTAGTTAGTTTATATTTATTTAATTTAAAAGTTATGTTGTCCTACAAATTGCGTGGTACGTTATCCCGGTCCTACGCTCAAAAGTAGTGGTACAGATCCTTGATGTAAAAATAATTACTATCAAGCTGAATCTTCGTGAATAGCTTCGTTTCCGTGAGACGCCTAATCGCAAAATTAATTATTGAAATCCATCAAGTTACATAGGGCGTACCAAAGAAATATACATACATTTTTTTTTTTAGTATGTCATTGATGAGAACCCGTAAATTTTTCTCCTATCAAAAATCGCTCACCGCGGCTAAAGGTGTTTTCATTTTTTTTTTCTAGATCTTCCTGAAATAATATGAAAAATCAATCATCGTGAATGGTATGTCAACCGCGAATGAGTGGATCCCCGTACGGCGTCTGGTAGTCCTAAGATGAAACGGAGACGGTGGAATTAGTTGGTGCAGATCTTGTGCACATTCCCCAAAGTGAAGCTGATAGAATACTACAAGGCAAGAGACCCTACGCCGATGTTCCAGTGTTTGCAGTTTGGCTGCTAACAGTGATTCGTTGCCGACAAGTCTTCGAGCTCTGTGATCGACGGAGTCCAGCAAGGCCAACTGGTATTTAGCAGACCCATCCCAAAGGTGGCAGCAATACTCCATACACGGCCTTATCTGTGACTTATAAAGATTAAGAAGCTGC
>MU163255.1:59476-105727 GCA_015888305.1 Antheraea pernyi
GATGGTTGCTCTTCCAACCCTATGGCAATTGATGCTGGAGTTCCCCAGGGGTCAGTACTCTCTGCAACGCTATTTCTGCTATTTATTAACGATCTGTTCAAACCCGGTACTCTCGGGTATACAGACGATAGCACTGTTACAGAGAGTTACATATGGGGCTCTCGGGCTGATGGGAAAGTAATTGGTGATCTGAGAGAAGCTATGATCAACCGCATGAACTTGACACTTGAATTTGTATCTAACTGGGGTGATGCAAACCTTGTTAAGTTCAACGCTACGAAAACTAAGGCGTGTCTGTTCTCCTTGAAACGTAGTCCATTCTATCTTAAACCTTTTCTCCAGGGTGTACCCATACCGGTTGCCGACAACCTCGAGCTCCTCGGGATAAATTTAAACGCCAATTATGGACGTACGATTGAGGCTAAGGCTAAAATGGCTGCAAAAAAATTGGTAGATCTTTTTTGGCGGAAACCGTACTGCTGATCACTTAGGATGTCATTGCTCTCTAGGTATGTCATGAGTTGGTTGTAACTTTACACAGGAGAGAGGTGATGGCTATTGGGCGATAATTGGTAGGATCGGCACGATCGCCCTTTTTGAGAATAGGTTGTATGTTGGCAAGCTTCCAAGACTTTGGAACAACACCTAACTTGAGAGAGAGCCGGAACAGGCGTGTTAAAACAGGGGACATTTCTGCTGCACATTTTCGCAGAACCATAGCTGAAATACCGTCAGGACCACTGGCTTTACTCACATCTAGATTACGAAGTATGCTACGTACATTCTTATTACGTATAACGATTTCCGACATTCTTGAATTGCGCATAGGAATAGTGGGCGGGTTTTTTGAAATGAAAAATATTACCCTCTGACAGCGCAATCATAATCAAATGCAATGTAATTTAGTTTAAGGGTAAGCTTTTTGATTTTGTAGTCCGATGAAGCTGTAAAGACCTTAACGGGTCGATAGCATAGTCAGTTCGAGAAAAAAACTTTTTAATTTTGTACTTTAAGAGTATAGAAATTAAGAATAAAACGTTAACATAACTTTGGTTTAAAGCATATATGTGAATTCGTGATAACTGCATAAGTTTTTAAAAATTTCAAATGTTGTCGTATTAAATTGACGTCAATCATTTTGTGTATTTAATTTAAATATTATAATCTTTAATTATTATTACCCATATGTTAGAAAAGTTAAATTGGTATCAATTATAGCATGAAATAATCGTAGAGTTATAATAATATATCTTTTTTTATTATGTAATTTAGGTGACCTCTGGTGAACAGTTCATCGCTATACCTAAAGGAGAACCAGTTGTACCCTGCGTAGGTTGTGCCTCTCACGTCAATCCTCAGGCTTCTGGTGTCCCAGAACTCGCTTTACTAGGCATAAAGCATCTTGATCGCCATGAATCGAACGTAAAGCATAGTCTTAACAGAGTGGTAGACGTAGAACGACAAGTACAGGTGAGGTTAATTTAATTGATTAATTTTATGTACATTATGTAAAATGCGCTTTTATTATAAAAATATATCATCTTTGCACTTTTCAGGTCGTTAATGGCGTGCGTTATATACTTACCCTATTAGTCGATTACAACAATTGTACCGATACAGTTAACGAATTGTGTCAGTCCACAAAGTCTTGTAAAATTTCCATACTGGAAAAGCCTTGGGTCAAATTATCTAACGGAGAAAAGTATAGAGCCATATTGGCTAATAACTGCACTGATAATTGGCTGTATGGTGATAACGGTGAAATATTAGATGACAATTCACATAATAATAAGGAAAACAATAAACTTGATGTCATATCCAGCAATAATGATGCTGGGGGTGATAATATAAAAGTAATTCATACAGAAGAAGTTCAATCTTTACAAAGTCACGAAAAACCATTAACCGATGATCAAATTAAAAATATTGAGGAACAAATATTACCACACAAGGAACTCGTTGAAGGCAATGTCTTTGTTGAGAAACAAGCTGTTGAACTATCGACTACTGCACCTGACCAGAACAGGGAAAACATCATTAAAGAGGAAGCAAAATTTCATGAAAATTCAATGAGTGTGAAAGATAACAAAGAACATATATCTTTAAATCCAGATAAGAAAAAAGCAATAGATGACCTTATAAACTTTTTTAATTTGTATGGATTTGGTTCTGATCAACTTTACAATAGAACACCTAGAATGAAAAGAAGCTATGATCTAGATTTAGAAGCCGTGTCTTTAACTCAAAAGTATGAGGCATTGCAAAATTCTTTTAATACTGGAAAACGTCTTTACAATCTAGCCCAAACAATAGTAGATTATCTAAACGAAATGGACTTGGAAGTGAAAACTAGGGTGTTAAGCGAAGTTTTAAAAGCAGAGGAAGAGGTTGTAAATTACCAGCATTACTTTTATATACAGGCACGTGTAATTATACCTTGTGAGAAGGCTGACTGTAGTCCAAAGGATACAACTATAAAAATTTGTAATGGAGTTATTGATGGTACCGATAATGTGAATCCACGTGTATTAAATACTTTTTGTTATAGTGATCAAAAAGAATCTGAAATAAATAAAGTAAAAAGTGTGCCACTTGATGATCCAGTCTTAATTGAGCTAGCTAAAGAGGGTGTTAATAAAATTGAGACAGAATCATCAAAAGAAAACGCTATTATAATAGAGGGAATAGTCGGTGCAAATACAAAAACAGCGGCAGGTACTTTAACAAAATTTTCTGTTACACTCAATTATTTAAATTGTACTAAACACACACCAACAAGCTTAAGACGAAATTGTAAAGTATTAGAACAGTTAGGCACAAATGTTTGTGAGATGGTTATTCATGAAAGAAATTTACATAAACAACGAAAGATTACATACACTTGTATAGAAAGGCCAGTGGAAGGAAGCTTTTCCATTAAAAAAAAAAGTAGAACTCAAAATATCGATGATCCTCAAGTTATTGAAATGGCTGAAGAAGCTTTGAAATATTTAGAAGGGCAATCTAACAGCAAAAATAAGCAGAAAGTAATAGCAATCAACTCTGTCTCTACGAAGTTAAATGCAGGTTTATTAACAGATATAGAATTTATTGTTGGATACACGCAATGCACAAACGACATTGAGGTGGATTTGAAAACGTGTAAAATTTTATCAAATGAACCTCTAAGGAAATGTAAAGCACAGATTTGGGATAGAACGTGGATAGAAGATGGAAGAGCAATAGATGTCACTTGTAACGATAATTCAAAGATTAATGATAACAATGGACTTCTGACAGATATAAAGAAAAGATCTTTACATTTTGGGGGTGGGCAAGAGACCGACTTTGCCAACCAGGAACATAGAGCGAAACGAGATGTACCTGGTGGACTAAAGGAACAGGACCCTGAAGACCCTCACTATAGACAGTTAGCTGACGACTCCCTCCAAAAATACTTACAAAGTTCTGGCAACTCAAAACCTCACAGAATTGTCAGTGTAGACAAAGTTGGAACTCAGGTAGTTTCCGGTACAAAAACATACATAGACTTTACGGTTACGCCAACGACAGATACTTCCGGAGATATTATTAAGTGTCATTCAGAAGTCTGGGAACAACCTTGGTTGAAAAGAAAAGAAATTGATGTTAGTTGTCACATCGATATCCAGGAACATAGAGTAAAAAGAGATCTACCTGGTGGAATAAAGGAACAGGACCCTAAAAACCCTCACTATAGACAGTTAGCTGATGACTCCCTCCAAAAATACTTACAAAGTTCTGGCAACTCAAAACCTCACAGAATTGTCAGTGTAGACAAAGTTGGAACTCAGGTTGTTTCCGGTACAAAAACATACATAGACTTTACGGTTACGCCAACGACGGATACTTCCGGAGATATTATTAAGTGTCATTCAGAAGTCTGGGAACAACCTTGGTTGAAGAGAAAAGAAATTGATGTTAGTTGTCACATCGATATCCAGGAACATAGAGTAAAAAGAGATCTACCTGGTGGAATAAAGGAACAGGACCCTAAAAACCCTCACTATAGACAGTTAGCTGATGACTCCCTCCAAAAATACTTACAAAGTTCTGGCAACTCAAAACCTCACAGAATTGTCAGTGTAGACAAAGTTGGAACTCAGGTTGTTTCCGGTACAAAAACATACATAGACTTTACGGTTACGCCAACGACGGATACTTCCGGAGATATTATTAAGTGTCATTCAGAAGTCTGGGAACAACCTTGGTTGAAGAGAAAAGACATTGATGTTAGTTGTCACATCGATATCCAGGAACATAGAGTGAAACGAGACCTACTCGGTGACCTAAAAGAACAGGACTTCGACGACCCTCTTTACGAACAGTTGGCCAATGAGTCGCTACAAAAATATTTACGAAGTTCTGGCATCTCAAAACCCCATAGGATTATCAGTATCGACGAAGTTAGAACTCAGGTTGTTTCTGGTATAATAACACACATAGACTTTACGGTTACGGCAACGACGGATACTTCCGGAGATATTATCAAGTGCCATTCAGAAGTCTGGGAGAAACCTTGGTTGGCGAAAAAAGAAATTGATGTCAGTTGTCACATCGATAACCAGGAACAGAGAGCGAAACGAAGTCTACCTGGTAGACTAAAGGAACAGGACCCTAAAGACCCTCACTACAGACAGTTAGCTGACGACTCTCTACAAAAATATTTGCAAAGTTCTGGCAACTCAAAACCTCATAGGATTGTCAGTGTAGATAAAGTTAGAACACAGGTAGTTACAGGCATAAAAATACACATATACTTTACGGTTACTCCAACGACGAATACTTCTGGAGATACTATCAAGTGCCATTCAGAAGTCTGGGAAAAACCGTGGTTGAAAAAAAAAGAAATTAAAGTGAATTGTAAAGTATATGGACAACAGAATGGAGATAAGCCTAAGAGAATTCGTAGGAAAGGCAAAAACAGTACGACACAAGACCCGACAAAAAGAGAGTATAGAACTTTGGCTCAAGAATCTCTAGTAGAATATCAACGCTTACAGAAAAGTAAATTTGTTTATAAAGTTGTTGAAGTGAAACGTGTGGTTACAACAGTGTTATCTGGAATCAAGTACGATATAGATTTCAGTGCTGTACCGACAACTTGTTCTATGGTATTGAATGACCTATCACGCTGCAAACAGAGAAGCAATAGTGATTTACTTTATTGTAATACAAATATTTTGAGTCAACCATGGATGAATAGAAAGAACGTTGAGGTTTCTTGTTATCCTCATAAGGAAAAACTCCATACTAACAATATGACAGGAAATAGAACGGATTATCGAAAAAAAAGACAGACTACTGATGATGAAGATTATGTAGATGAAGATTTGAGATATTATTATGCTGAACGTGCAATGCAAAAACTGAATCAGGAATCGCAGACAAACAATTTGTATAAACTGGTAACCATACATACAGTTCAAAACAGTGTTCATATGGGAGCTCATATGATACGAATGTTTATTGAAATTGCTCCTACATTCTGTTTACGACATGCAGATGAAAATGATCTGCAGAACTGTGAAGAAATGGATGGACTCAACCATAAATTGTGTCTCGTTCGTTTGTGGCCATCTCCGGATGATGAGCTCGCAGTCCAATCGGTTAATATAGTATGCGACGATGACAGCAATTTTGAAGGTGTTACGGGTTTATCCATGACAGAACTTCTAAAAGCATCTCTCAGACAACTCGAGAGTTCTCACGACCAGAAGTATAAACTAGTCCATCTGGGTGAGCCGCATTTGGTTCCGAATCTCGATCTAAACATACCTACTACTTTGTCATTCATAGTCGGATTCACCAACTGTACGAAAGACATGGATTTGGATAGAAATCGTTACCAATGTTTCATGGACGAGGGTAAAGGTACGAAACCATGTACTTCTTTTATATGGTTTGTACCAAATAGCAGAGAAATATATCAAATTAGTGTCAGTTGTAAAAACCCTGGTACTAGACGTAAAAGGTCAGTGCCTTTATCTGCAGAAAATGCTACTGCTGATGATTTGGAGATACAAAAATTAGTTCAACAGTCTTTGGAGAAGTTGGAAATGGCTTCGATTCACAGATATAAACAGAGAGTTCTATTGATTAATAGTTATTCCACAAAAATAACAACTGGAAAAGTGACAACTATAGATTTCGACGTTGGCTACACTTCATGTCTTAAATACGAATGGATAGATGATGTAACCACTTGCGAATTTCTGGAGCATTTGCCGAGGAGACATTGTGTTTCTCAAATTTACGAAAGATTATGGCTGCAAAATGGGAAGAACATCGAGGTTCATTGCGTAGACGACGAAACACCTCTCGAGGCGCACATAGAATTCGAGAGTGCTGAAATGGCGATGGAACTTGCCAAAGCGTCATTAAAACATATAGAAGCGAAATATCCTCATCCACGGAAGCAGAAAGTAGTGAGAATATTCTCGTTAGATAAACAAGTTGTAGCAGGAATTCATTATAGGATGAAAATAGAAGTCGGTTTCACAAATTGTACGGCGTTGTCCGCTCGGACGGATTGCAAATTGGTAAAAGATGAGGGCATAAACAGATTCTGTCGTGTGAACGTTTGGTTACGTCCTTGGACGGACCATCCACCGAACTATAGAGTTAATTGCGACTATCAAGAGACTGCGACAGCCGACGTATATCACCATATACAAGCCGAACATCTATTCTACGATTTCATAACCACATACGGTCCAGATTACGTAAACGATCATAATGAAATGCGGCGAAGATTCGAGATCTTTAAAGATAACGTGAGACGTATCCACGAGATGAATATACACGAACGAGGCACAGCAAGGTACGGTGTCACACGGTTCACTGATTTAACTTACGAAGAGTTTAGCACCAAACACATGGGATTGAAGCCAAGCTTGAGAAACCACAATGAGATGCCGATAAGAAAAGCTGAGATTCCGAAATCAGATATCCCGGACAAGTTTGACTGGAGGGATTCTAACGCAGTTACCGAAGTGAAGAATCAGGGATCATGCGGCAGTTGTTGGGCTTTCAGTGTTACTGGTAAGTGGTTATTTAATTTATAACTAATTATAATTTCGGTAGTTCAAAATATATATTTTTATTTAAAACACAATCCGCTCATTATTTTTATAAATCTCACACTTGACTCACTCGGAATACCGTGCTACACAATAGTCTCACATAATCAGTTCAGTCAATACTTAGATTTTTATTTATTACATACGTTTAAGTCACTGTTGTTATAGCACTCATTGTAATAAAATTGTGATATCTGCGATATGGTTTGTAATCAGTGCAAATACCAATATTACTGTGAATTATGTACATATTGACTTGGAACATTGAAATATATTATTATTTTTTGATCAACTTATCCCTATAATGTTTGTATGTGTCTGATTTTTTCAGAAGCTTCTAGACTGATTTCATGTATTTTTTCTGTAATCTATATATTTCTGTGAAAGTTATATAAACTATAACAATTTGACTTCCGTTTAATCTTCACAATTCTGGTTTGCGGTCAACGCAGCTAGCGCAATTATTGTGTATGGATCCGATTACGTAACTGAGCTGCGTGACATGTTATTTCTCTGACGTAGGCATACGTCGTTCCGCTCTGCCTATTCTAAACTGGCGATAAACACGTCCCCGCGCCGGTCGGTCATACACCGCGCCGTCCTACTCGCAACAGTATTTCAATCTTTCCCAACATAGTTTATCAAGGTTACTTTATTGTGATAATTGCACTATTCCTAAGGTTCTCTTATGTCAGAAAATGTATATGACCTACCTCAATGATTCCTACCGAAAATTATACATTTTTGAACGTGGATTTGTTAACTACTCAAATGATCATCATTAAATTTTGTATACACTTTGGCAACGGCAAGATAAAAGACATAGATAGATAGACTTTTCATTTAGAAAAAATATACTGTAATCGAATGATACGTCAAACCAATATGAACACGTGTGTTGTGTAACACAAAAAAGGATTTTTATTGTTGTCGAGGTTTTTTTTTTTCGAACTGACTATGCTATTGACCTGGCAAGGTCTTTACAGCTTCACCGGACTACGTTGTCGAGGTAATAATGCGTTCAAATACCAACAGTATTTTAAGCTTTTTAATGATAAATATATAAGTCATACATTGTTAAATATGTTATTTTTAATTTCTATATCGATAAATGTTATGTATGCTAAAGTATTGATATATTTTTTTCATATATCTGTACTAGCTAATACCCGGTCACTTCGCTGTGCATTAAACAAAGTTTTAATAAAAATGGCAGAATCAATGGAATTGAATAAATAAGTAGCCTAAACCCATCTACGAATACTTCCGCATAGTCATAATCCTATGTTGATACTTTCAGTAATTTTAACGTGATTAAAGCTCAAAGGAACTGTATTTTCATTAGATACATATACGTATGACCCACCTGTTCGTTTGGCACCTATGACACAAAAAAAAGTATACTAGTGAGCCTGGCAGACGTTGTCCCGTCCTAATTATAAAAAAAAAACTTTGGCAAATTATATACGAAAACGTTGCTCATGAATCACTTTATCCACTGGTGAAAACGGCAAGAAAGTCTGTTCAGTAGTTTTTGAGTTTATCACGAACAGACAGACAGACGCGTTAGGGGGCTTTTGTTTTATACTATGTAATGGTATAGCTTAATCCTTATTTCCCAGACCGTTAGTGGTATCCGCCGCAAAATACGAACCCGTACCGAACGCTAAGCATTGTAAAGGACGTCCGCGGCATATTTTTACCGACCCTCCCGATGAAATAACGATCCACACCACAGATCACGCCGCCGTGGTCCGGGGGTAAATTTCGCTCCCGCACACCAGATTAGGCCCCCTCGGCAGCGTTTCAAGCCTATATCTGTTCTCTCGGCGTGGAGCGCTTGAGGGCGCTGCTCGCGCGATACAGTGACACAAGATCTTACATCACTGCGACAATATTACACATATCACCTCCACACACGTGCACGCATACACGCTTACACATGCAAATGGAAGGGTTTTATATTTTTCCCTTATCAAACTGAAATAATTTAGAAAATTATCCGATACGAAATATATATAACAGTTGTTGAGGTATGTATACTTGGTACAGATATGTTTCAACAACTCATATATCTATGAATAGCTAGCTTAGGTTAGCTCAGTTAGGCCGCGAATTACATGTATCAGGCAACAGCCCAAGCCGAGGTATGCCGCGCAACCTTCAGCTAGTTGTCAAAATAAAATCGGCCCAGTGCCTTAAACGCTCGCCTTAGTAGTCCGGTGAAGCTGATAAGACCTTGATAGGTCAATAGCGTAGTCAGTTCGAAAAAAAAAATTAATCCTTACGAATTATTGAGAAAAATAGCTATGAACAGTATTCAATAAAAGGTTAAGTAATATACTTAAACAATTATTAAAACATACTTTTCTTATTCATTTTCAATGTTAGTAAAATAGAGAATGCCGGTTTTGAATGATTAATCTATTGTTATATAAATGCTATATGCAAACGTATAATAATTGTATTTTGCTCTATGCAATTTATTTATCTAAATACAGAAGTATTACAGAAGAATTAGAATCTGAAATATTTACATGACATCAAATCCTCCTTATTGTTTTAAAACTGAAAGGCAATGTAATTTTTTTTAATGTGATTCATTATTTTAAATCGAAATTATGGCAAAATTAATCCATCCTAATTTTGTAAATGAGAAAGTAAGTTTGTTTGTTTGTTATGCTTTAACTACTATCATCCTAACTACTTTCGACCATCATGTAATTTTACAAACAAGTTGTCAAAGATATAGGAAAAGACAAAGTTCCTTTCATAAAAAAAACGATAGGAGAGAATAGGAATAGGTCAAGCTTACATTAACGCGCTAAAGTAAGTTAAGAATATATTTTATGTGGTATATGGTGTAGATGGTAGAGCCACGCTGAAGATATTACTGGTTTCAGCATGAATGGGTCGGCTCGCCCTCGGTACTACCGCTCGACCCACATAAACACCGACGTGAAGTAATCGTGCTTGCATTGTTGCTTTTCGTTCGGTCAGTGAGAACGCCGGATACCCTGGGGAGGTCCCTTCCCAAACTCCCCCTCCCCCAAACACAGGCTGGCAACGCACTTGAGACTCCCCTGGTGTTGCAAGTACGTATGGACGGTGGTGATCACTTAGCGTCAGGTGAACACATGTTCGTTTGCCTCCTATAATATAAAAAAAACAATTAAGTTAAGAATTTTGGGTAATCAGTAAATGAGATTAAATTATTAATCATCGAAATTTGTATTTTCACAGATCCTAAAGTATAAATTTGTTTGCAGGTAACGTTGAAGGCCAGTGGAAGTTGCGTACGGGAGCGTTGGTGTCACTTTCTGAGCAGGAGCTGGTGGACTGCGACAAACTCGATGAGGGTTGCAACGGGGGTTACATGAATAACGCTTACAGGTTAGTTAATTATTAGCCTAATAAAAAAAACGGTTTTTTCCTCCAAATCCGCATTAGGCTGATAAAAAAACAACTTTCTTTCACCGAATCCGCATTGAAGAATAATTTTTTGGATAGTGAAAGAAGACGTCTGTGAAAACTAGCGTTTTTAACACGCTTTTATTAGCTTCACCTGTATGTATGTATGTTTGTAACCGACCCCTTTGAACTCGATTTTGTCCTACTTTGAACGATCAGATTTAATTCAAACTTTGCACACCTGTGAAAGGTCGATGCCAATGCAATAATCCGAAAAAAAAGTTTAAAAAGTTAACTAAAAAATGAAAAATAAATAATAGTTTAAAAAAAAACAAAAAAAACACGAAAACCCTCTTTCATAAAAAATCCACTCGTCACTTTTTACAAAAATATACATTTATTTCTAAATTACACTATTCTTAATCCAAATGTATTAAATTTTATTTTCTGTTTTTTTAGTTGGATTATTTATGAAAGCGTGTTTTTATTAGTTTTTTTAAACTATTATTTATTAATATTAATATTTTACAAAAAACACAGGATATTTTTTTTTTTTTTTGTAGCCTATATACCAATAAACGGAGTCTAATAAGGGGTACATGTTCTTGTAGGAAATTGACCGTTCTGCAAAAACATGTCTGTTATCATTTTCCGATAAACCGACTCGTTCAAAAGTTAACATTTATGTCATAATTGCACTTTTTGTTTAGTGTATCTTATTCTAGAAGTTATTGTTTTATAATTGTTATTGTAATGAGTTATCAAGTCGAACGATTAATTAATGTAAACACTGAAATATTTTCCTCAAACATTTTACAGTAAATTCCCGGCGCTAGTTATATATACCTGTTATGTTTGTGTTTTAACATAACGACAATGATGTCATGTTGATACATTGTTATCGTCGCATGTTTTATATCATATGTATGTATGTTTGTTTGTTTACATTAGTCATGTTGTATGAAATTATACGATAAATTATTTTGTAACAAAAGTTCCATTAAGATTCGTAAGACTTGGCTGCAGTGCTGACGTATTGTGATGTCTCCATAGGAACTCGGTATGATTTCATTAAAACAATATAAGTACATATAATGAGAATGAAAATCTAACGTGTCAGAACTTTTTCGATTTTTGTGAAAAAAAAATTGTTGCAGGTGTCTAGGAATAAGTAATAGAATACATTTTAATCATTTTTAGAAATGTCTGTCTGTCTGTTTCTATAAACACGCATCACTGCTAAAGTACTGGGTTCACATTAAAACCTTATATAAGAAAATTATAAAGCACATATTCGAAAGCAACTTAGTATTTCATTAAAATCGGTTCACTCTAATGAAAATACATTGTAATTTTAATGGTGCCGCGATTTAAGTATGAGAGAAAAGTAGATTGCTAGATGCATCTGCTTAAATGGACTAAATACGTTCAGATGAGTTTATTAGCCGTTATTTTGTACATCCAGTTGCACGTGGACGAAGTCGCGGCCACAGCTGGTCTATGATAAAGTTCGAATTATATAAACACTAGCGAACCGGGCAGACTTTGTCCCGTCATGATTATAAAAAAATCCTGGCCAAATTATATACCAAAACGTCCCCCGTGAATCACTTTATCCATTGGTGAAAACCGCATAAATATCCGTTCAATAGTTTTTGAGTTTATCACGAACAGACAGACAGACAAACGCGGTACGGGACTTTGTTTTATACTATGTAATGATTTTTTTTATTATTAGAAACTCAATCAGTTTGATCCGAGACTTTGTTTCGTTAATAAGGTTGTGTATAATCTGGAATTAATTGTACGCTGTCTATTTATTTTTTATATTGTAATTTTACTCGTTGTTCGCCCGCCTCCTTCCGCCACCGTAGCCGGAGCTGAGGGGACGGGCCCGGGGGCCGTCTCCTCATTGCACAGGTCTGGATGACGAGAGAAGGCAGCTGGAGTGTACTCAGCCTGTCTTCCTGTTAGGCAGGAGCCCGGTGGTCACCTTCCGCCGGGCGGGCCGTTGGGACGGCTAACCAAGGTTGAGTAGCTAGTACGATCCCTTGCCGCCCCAACAAATACGGCCTGTGGATACACCGTGGGGTTTTGGTCCATGCGAGTCGGACATAACCCACTCTCTCCCCCGGGAGGGTCGGTTTCCCCACGGTAAAAAAAACCCTTATCAGAATCCGTTGAGTAGTTTTTTTTGGCAACCAATCCTCTAGTAGATTACTACTACTACTACTGCTATTGTGAAGTAGTTAATGATATTACAAGTTTCTTGCGATCATTTCAATGAACTAACAAGATGGTGGCCGTCTTGTTAGAACTTTCCGAGAAGTTTTTGTTGCATGTTAGAATCCATGTTCCGTGGTATTATAATTTTACATCCACTTCACTTATGCACAATATCAATACTATATTACGTAAAATATTACCACCAATATTATAAAATATAGAGCGAAATAACACAAGATTATGTATAAAATATAAGAACGACTACATGACGTTCCAAAAGCCCGCCAAAGAATCAAATAGTTTTTGCGTGAAGGAGTATCAAACATTCTCACAGACTTTTTCCGTTGTAATATTAATAGGATGTGAGATTAATTAAATCGAGTAGGCCATATTTTTTTTATTGCGACGTTGATATGTACGTATATATATATATATATATATATATATATATTTATATTTCGACAAAGTTAAAATGGCCGTAATTTGTGAGAATCTGGATGAATTTAGTAAGCTTAAAAAAAGAGTACGATCCGACTTTTTGCGGAATTTGGCAGATGTTCTCATGTACACACTGTCTCGTTACAACAATTACTATGGTATGCGTACATGGGAATATATGCTTCTTTCAATATTAAACACATTACCAGCCGATTATATAATAGAACTACAAGGAAGTAATGTTAAACAAGCGAAATGTATTTTAAGAAGATATTTCATAAATGAACTACCTCGAAAAACTTAAATATTAAATGTCGGCGTGTTAACGAACATACCTCTCCTCAATTAAACCGCAATAGCTTCTTATATTGTCATAAATAAAAAAAAATATAACAATTTTATTATTGCGATTAATTAAAGTTTAGACAGTTTCCTGTTTCTTCCATCTCTTTCAGTGCAGAACTACGCGTCTACTAAAAATAATTTTGGGTAATTGGGAAAACACAGGATTTCTATTTAGATATCAGTCATGCGTTGTATGCTATTTGCAAATATGCGTGGGCTGTCGGTAAATCCAGAATACAAAATTTTTCTAATCTGTATAAATAAAATGATAGAGATTTCCCGTTGGGCGCGCATCACTCAGATACTACTGAATAATATTTCAGTGAAGGTTTGAACTCATGAAGTAGTACGGTGAAGCTAAGACCTTGCTAGGTCAATACCGTAGTCAGTTCGAGAAAAAAAAATCTTAAAATAATCTATACAAATATTATAAAGCTGAAGAATTTGTTTTTTTTAAACGCGCTAATCTCAGGAACTACTACTCCGAATTCAAAAATTCTTTCAGTGTTAGATAGCTCATCGAGGAAGGCTATAGACTATATGCCATCACGCTAAGACAAATAGGTGCGGAGCACCAATGAAGATTGTTACAAAATCGGGGTATTTTCCGTTTTGAGAACTTCCGTTACGTGCGCTATATAAACGGTAACTATTCCAGGCGGACGGAGTCGCGGACAGTAGCTAGTGGTGTAATATTTCTGTAAACACTACGTAATAGGCGTTTGGGAACAAGGAAAATGTTATACATTTTTAAAACCAATTGTGTGTGGTTAATTTAAACTATTAAATACACAATTAAATTGTATATAATGAACGAAATATGTTAAGTTGTTATTCTATAACAAATAATATCACTGAATAACAACTTTATGGAGTTTGTGTCTTTACATAATAATAATAAGCCTTATTTATTTCCATGACTTTTAAAAACGTTTTTACAAAAATTAAAAAAAAATATATAAAAACGAATATACAAAGAAAAAAAAGTATGCTAAATAAATATGCATTGCATGCACAAGATATATATGTTATGGCCCCTTTCGGGTATAAGCCTCCTCCATTGCCTCCATTTTTCCCTGTCGTTAGCTGTTTTTATCCAATCACTTCCTGCCAATTGATGTAAGTCATCTATCCATCGGGCTTTTGATCTGCCGCTTTGTCTTTTGCCTTCCGGACCTGTCCATTTTGTTACCCGTTTTGGCCATCTTTCTTCAGAGGAACGTGCGATGTGTCCTGCCCATTTCCACTTCAAACGCTGTGCGTGTTGTAATGCCTCTATCACTTTGGTTTTGGTTTTGTGTCTGGCTGGTATTGACTTTTTACATACATGTATGTAAAGCGCTAATAGATTTTCACATATTCGGACCGCATCATTCGAGGTACGTTCGAAGTTAGAATGACCCGAAGTTTTCGTTAAAGGATAATATCGTGATGGAACCATTTCTTTTTTTTTTTTTTCGAACTGACTATGCTATTGACCTGGGAAGGTCTTTACAGCTTCACCGGACTATCGATGGAACCATAAGCATGGTGGTGGGACTTTTTAAGCTCGCCTAGTTAGCTACCACTTTCATGTTAAAAATCTATCTCCAAGCACCTATTATAGCTACGTTCCGTTAACTGCACTTGAGAGTCAAACACCGTCGAGGTTTACCTTGTTTACCATCTTAGACCAGGATTGTCATTTAATATCAGGTGAGATTGCGGTTAAACGATATGAAGTATAAAAAAATCAATTTTCAATTTATAATACGTTGAACCTGTTGATGAAGGAAAAAGTCTTAATTTATAGCGTTAGGCTCTAAGCCCTTAGTGAAAATCAGGAGTCTTCAATTTGTACATTAACAAAATTAAAACTCGCCATATACATTTTTCATTTTTTTTATCACATTAGAGCTAGGCTTTCTATACGTTTTGATAGTATTTAAATAAGACCGAAAGTTCTGTTTCATTTATTGCTGATATAAAGGAAAGAAATCGTATTAAAATATCGGAAAATCTAAATGAAAGTCGATATCAAAATGATGAAGAAAGTATTTCTTTTATTTCAGGAACTTTTATTGTAATGATTGTACTTTCAATTTTTTCAAGGGTTATATAAGGAAAGTCACTTATTATATAGCACTACTACTAATGTAGTAAGATAATTAGAAAAAAAGTATAGAATAAATAAAAGATAATAAATAAAGTATAGTAGAAAGATAATTTCTGGCATCATCCGAATTGCGTTCTGCCAAAATGGTGTAACAAACACCTATATTTAGATATATTAAATTTAGTATACTCATCGGCGACTTTCTATTGTTCTTATTCTTAGTACACTCTATCATTCTTTCGACGTACATTGTAGCTTCCATTTTTCTTATGAGATGTGTAAAAAATTCCGTGAAGAGGGTTATCCGATACGAAATATATATAAGGGTTGTTGAGGTATGTATGCTTGGTACACATATATGTTTCAACAACTCATATATGTATGAATAGTTAGCTTAGGTTAGCTTACATAGGTCGCGAATTGCATTTATCAGGCAACAGCCAAAGCCGAGGTGTGCCGCGCACCCTTGAGCTAGTTGTCAAAATAAAATCGGCTGAGTGCCTTAAGCGCTCGCCTTAGTAGTCCGGTGAAGCTGTTAAGACCTTCCTTGGTCAATAGCGTAGTCAGTTCGAAAAAAAAAAAAAATCCGTGAAGAGTGCCCCGAACGAAATTTTAACGCTGTCTTATAATATACAGATATATACTTGTCTTGAAGCAATGATGGTTGGGTGTTTAGCGTGTTCGGATACTACGTCGACCGAGACGTAGGTTTGAATACTTATGTATTTGTCGGAGCTTTCGGTGAAGAAAAACATCGTACATACCACAGCAAACTATGGGCGTAGGTACACTATGCTGAATCAGGTTGAAAATCTGGTGATAAGCACCTACGGGTGTGCTCCAGCAGCTGCAGTTAAAAGCTAGGTCCTCTAGGTCTATGTTCACCATCTGGGACTACATTGTTATGTAACAATCAGAATAAAAAAATCTTTATTCAATTTAGGCCTTGAGAAGGCACCTATGAATGTCAAACTACCACTGCACCGGTTCGGACAAACAACCCAGTTATCGAGAAGAACCGGCAGGAAACTCGATCTGGTTTATCTTTTCATTATACATAACATAGCGCAAGATATTTTTCTACACATATACAGTTACATTCGTTTTTGTTGGATGCACAGAGAGAGGCATTAGATGAAATTGTGGTCACCTTATGAACCCGGATGCTGTGTCCGCATCTAGAAGAGTGCAATCATAGCATGATTTTTCAATATTGCTCAATCCTAAGTATATATGTAGATTGTAGTCAGTTTGGTGGACCAATAAATAATAAAATGTATCATATATATTAATACGTGAAGCCTAAACTTTGTATCCCTTTGTATTTCCTTTAACGGAATTGCGCGAACGGATGAACGTGAAATTTGGCATAGTTAAAGTTTATATGGAGGAGAAGTGCAGATAGCTATTTATTTTATATAAAATGCATTAGAAGTACATTAAATTAATTAAAATATGCATTACTCACACTACTGCTTCAATTTTACACAACATATATACACATGTAAATAAAAAAGACATTTTGACATCTGTCAATAAAGGACTTCAAAAAAGGTTGTGAAGGAGGTTGCTATGCTCGACTGTATGTATTATTTTACTCTATGTTCCAATTACCCTTTTTCGTTATACATTCAACAATGATATTATAACATATAACTATTATTATAATATTTATCCCTTTAAAAAATCAATGAACTATGGTCGAATGTCGACCACTGGGCACCCACTAGTAATGGATAAATGCATAAATCCAAGTATTATTATTTCAGAGCAATAGAGCAGCTTGGTGGCTTGGAGCAAGAGAACGATTATCCCTACGAAGGTATTGATGAGAAGTGCGTTTTCAACAAGACCCTAACGAAGGTCCAAATCAGCGGAGCTGTTAATATATCTTCTAACGAGACTGACATGGCCAAGTGGCTTGTACATAATGGGCCGATATCTATTGGTGAGTTCATAATTTATATGTAGTACTTGGTTGAATCAGAATACTTTATTCAATTTAGTCACTGAGAAGGCGCTTATGAAATGTTAAAACTACTGCCGGTTCGGACAAACAACCCGGTAATTGAAAAGAACAGGCAAGAAACTCGATCGGGTTTATCTTTTCAACGTACATATGAGACGTTACATTTAAAAATGAGCTAAATCCAATTTTAATCGTTCTTATAACATATTTAATCTTTTTAGTCAGCCGTTCGTAAGGTTTTTAGTTATTTTTTGTATGATGTTCACATTTTACATGTGCAAAATTTGAAGATATTGAAAAATAACGTAAAATATTAGGAACGGCTAAAATTGGATTTAGCTTAATTTGAAACGACACATATATTTCAAACATAGTCACGTTACAACCGTTTTTAGTGGATGCACAGACAGAGGAATCAATTCCAGACGTCACCATCGTTCATATATTGAACCACCCTATAATGTAATATACCTATAATGATTAGTATTAAATTAGTGTTTGGTAAATATATGATCCACCAGCAGTAGCGTTATGTGACGGTTGTAACCAGTAGATTGTTTGTGAATTAATGGTGGCTCGGTGGTAACATTTTGAGAGACCGCTTCCATGGATTCGGCTACGTATCTTACAATTTCCCCGAGCTTTAGATGATGGAGAGTATCGTGATGGAACGTTTCATTGAATAGCAATTGTCCTTAAGTTGGGTATATGTCGCTAATCAACTATACAGTCTTTTCCGGTATCTACTAACATTTAGAAGCGAGTGCCTTCCAAGTTTAGCTTGTTATAATTTTGGGCCTTACCGCCCCTTGAAACTTTGACTGCCACGTTGGTCATATATGACCGGTATCGGTTTTTCTAGTGAAGCCACGGTGATCATGGGCGACTTGAGTTTTTTACAACTGTAAAAAAATCATCCGTGGCGTCCTAAAAGTAACTTGATATTACGGTGTGGCAGACAAAGTGTTAACTTCATTTGGAATTGTGGTCAAACATAAAACCTATAGAATATATATTTAGTAATTGGGTCATAGTAACCCAAATGAGGCTATTATGTTTTGTGTGATTTAATGCTCTGTCATTTATTCTCAATAACAAGGAAAATTGGTATATTCGTATTTAATTTAACAATACTGGAAGAAAAAAACGGTGATGTCACCGAAACATACGGTGTTTTAAATAAATAGTTCAACGTAAGGTATATTTATAACTTGTAGGTTATGTGTTAAGGTAGATATTAAAGAGGAAAATTGAAATGATGTAAGCATGCATTATAATTGAAGACATCGTTAGTGTATTTTAGGAGTGAAACTTTGTATGGCAAGGCTTTGAAATTCTGAACCGCAAGCTTTTTGTGTGACAAAAAGTGGTGGGGAAAACACTGTGACCGGTAGTGTTGAAAGCATCGGTTCTTCTTAGATCACCGAAGTTAAGCAACTTCGGGCGCGTTCATTACTTAGATGGGTGACGAAAACCGCGTGACGTTAACTTTTTATTGATTTTTTTAGGGGTGTAAGGGGTGTCGAATAACAACATAACACTTGAGACACCCAAGCCAACTTCACCTGCACGTGGTGCACCCTGCTGAATAACGAACGAGGCAATAGCGAAAGCGGGGTGGTAGGGTTTTACAGCCTGACTGAGTCGCAACTGTCATGTATATGGCGAAAAAGCCCGTCATAGTGATTCGCTTCTGCGGGTCGCGTTTCGGGATCAGCCTGTGCATATCCAGGTTTTAGCAGGTCGGCATGACTGCGACGACAGGCGATGGATATTGTGTCACTCGGTGGTCACCGTTGTTTTTGGACTGTACTGTGCTTACCATCAGGCATAGTGTAGTCATTATGCCGTGATAAAATAAAAAAATAAAAATTAATATATTTCCCTGTAATTCTTTTCACTACTACTACATTTCACTACAAAAATACTGCGTTCATGAGAAACCCCTTGTTTTTTACATAAGGTTTCACGCGGACTAAGCCGCGGGCACAGCTAGTTTTAAATACGTTTCTTTACCAAGATTCAGTTTACGAAGTCGAATTCGAATTTGATTCGTGCAATTTTCCCAAGATACATTATTAGACAAAGACAATGACCACCGAATCCCGTTCTCATAAGTACCGAAACTCTTACACTTTCTTGGAACAGCTGCCGTAAGATTAGTGGTAACGCAAATATAATGCTATTCATTTATCTAACAGGCATTAATGCGAACGCCATGCAGTTCTATATGGGTGGTATATCCCATCCCTGGAGGATGCTCTGCAATCCATCAAATTTGGACCACGGTGTGCTGATTGTCGGTTATGGAACTAAAGGTGGGATGGAACAAAATTTATTATTTAAGAATATATTTTAATAGTTTTATTTTTGGCATTAAATAATCCACTAGTAGATTATTACTGCCATTGCTGAGTAGGTGTAGTAAAAGTTTCTTGAGATAATTTCAAGCTTCTAAAAAGATGGTGGCCCTCTTGTTAGAACTTTCCAGGGAGTTTTTGTAGCAAGTAAGAAGCCATGCTCCGTGGTATTATATCCCATATAATGTGCACTTGTGCACAATAACAAAACTATATTCAAAAGCAAAACATAACACCACCAACACAAGATTGTGAATAAAACATAACACCCACAATTTTTTAATAATTTTATGTCATAGTAGGCAAACAAACAGGTATGTCACCTGGTGTTAAGTGATCTCCACCGTCCGTAGACACTAACAACACCAGGGGAGTCGAAAGTGCGTCGCGAGTCTGTGTTTGGGGAAAGGGACGGAGGCGTTAGAGGAGAGGGGAGGTGGTCCTCCGGCTCTCTCACTGACCGAACGAAACGCAACAATGCAAGCACTGTTACTTCACGTCGGTTTTCTGTGGGTCGGGTGGTAGTACTCCGAGCGAGTCGACCCATTCATGCTGAAACCAGTAATAGCTACAGCGTGGCTCTACAATCTACAGTACGTGACATCCCAAAATGCTGCCAAAAACTCAAGTATCTTATTATTCTCGGTAATATATAAAGCGATTTCTATTTTCTCGTTTCGATTATTCGTCATATTTATCGACGTAGGTGAACCGCGTCACTAGTTAATCTCATTTCCAGTTCCCCAGATATTTTTTTTTTCTTAAGTTGTTTGCTTATGTGGAAATTTATTTTAACGTATAAAATTGAAAATGATTTAAAAAACGATAAAAACCATCAATCTAGGTTCTATAAAACGTCAATAAATTTTATGTGTGAATATTTTCAGACTACCCGTTGTTCCATAAGCGTCTGCCGTACTGGACTATAAAGAACTCATGGGGGACGTCCTGGGGCGAGCAAGGGTATTATAGGGTGTTCAGAGGAGATGGTACTTGTGGCGTTAACCAAATGGCAAGCAGTGCCGTCATATAATCTCAGTCACATAATCGGTCAGGTATCGTAACTAGTAATAACTTACAGTCGGGATAATTTACTAGATCGCAACTGACATCTGTCACAGTTGACAGGTGTCACATTTGACGTCTGTCAAAATGCTCTATGCCGCTGGAAAATAGTTGTCGATGCTTACAAATGTACAATTATAACGACTTTTAAGTATTTTAGTTTAAGATATGAAATAGCGGCAACAAATTGGATATACGACCTGTAATTATTAATATTGAAATAATTACACACCTATTTATTAAAATTTAATATGATATTTTCATGTGATATGTATTGTTGTGATACACAAATAATACATTATCATAGAGAAAAATCTAAAACTTCATCGAAAACGCGATCTGTTAATTTTTTCTCGTAAAGGTTCCCCGTAGAAATATAAAAATGTAGAGAAGTCAGCAAATTCATTACTAAGCTTCTGTATGGATGTTTTTTATTTATATGAATTTTAAATTGTAATTGAACTGTGAATATTTTACCAAAAAATAATAACATCAAATAATTATAAAATATAAATTTTATTTCCTTTTATTGTTTATTTGTTAGATAGATATGATAAGAGAGAATGTGTCAACGAAATAATTAAGTATATACCCACAAAGAACGTGCCTTCAGTTGTAATATTATGACATTTAGGCTTGTAGTTTGTAATATTAATATCGAAAACAAAAGACGATAAAATTTTGGAGATTGTTATACATTGTTAATAGATTTTTTTATTCATCGACTTTTCGAATAATATATTAGCTTATGAATTAATTAAAGCTTTATTAACGATATTTAGTAGCACCGTGTTATGTTTCTTTCGATTAATGTCACATTGTAATATATATTTGCAATGTAATTTATGTTACCTCTATATCCATAAAGTTTGTAAAACGTCACTATACGTGATATGATTTACCGGTTTAACAGTAGTAGCAGTTAATTTTTTTTATAGTACTTACAGATCTGTTTTTTTTTAACTCTGTTCTATAGATATGTATGTACGAATACACCCTTCTCATTATTGGTATATGATGTTTTTTTTTTTGTATCTTTTCATAAATGTTCTAAATGTTGAAAACTTTGGTTTAACGAAAAAATATCAGCTAGTCAAGCATATATCGAGTGTCTGCTGCAAAATACTTGTTAAGTGCAGTAACAGGGATCTTCGAGACACTGTGTCTTGAAAGTTTGATTCTTGAACACTTTTGTTCATTTATCTGTTATATCTGTGAAACATTTTTATCAATATGTAGATATAAAACAAAACACTTTTTTTTATAAAGAAAATACTACATAGCTGGCTTATGCAGTAGACGCTAGATAGAGTAGTATAGAAGGTGTCAATTATATGGGAATTATTAGAAGAGTTTTTGATATCAAATTTACAGTCGAGCTATGTGTCTAATGCTACTTTCATACCTGCGTGTATCGCCACGAAGTTTTGTCTATGGTCGCAATAAATGTTGGTGTGGGGAACACGTTATCTTAATGAGTTATGAATTGTCGGGTTCCGTGACGATAGACAGTGTCTAGATACATTAAAGAAACATGAAAACGCTAATTTCCAGTTATTATTGGAATTACAAAGGTGTATGAACGTTATTCTGCGCTTTTATCGAAATTATTTTGAGAGTAGCTTTTAGCGCGAAAAGTAGCCGAAGCTTCGTCACGCATGTATGGGTATAGCATATGAGTTAACTTTTTTTTCCTAGATAATAATCTCGTGATATATAAAATTACTTCGCGTAATAATACAATACTCATTAATAGTAATGTTTTCTAAATCATAATATTTAATGACGTCATAAAACTGGAATCGATGTACCTGCCCTAATTAAAAATAATGATCCAGCTTTTATATGCTTTCAATGACACAATAATATCAATATTATTTTATAGTGAATCACGAAATAAAACGATTTGCGTAAATTCATGACAAAATTGTGATATATTATTGTAGTCATCGTAGGACAATGACGTCATGCTGTTGTCTCATTAATTTGCACGAACTGTGTTCTTTAATATTGTGTGTTTACAAATTGGTAAACTAAGTCGTACGTCATCAAAAGAAACGATATTAAATGACGAATGTAGAAGTATATAAGTTTATAAGTGATAAATATAGTTCAATACATTATAATAACTTTCACTTGAAAATAACATTAGTTCTAAGAAACCCACATAACCGTATTCTTAATTTTCCGTTTTAAATGATTATCGTATGCTTAATACGTTATTCTTAATTATATATTACAGATATGGTTATTGTCGTTTTTATATTTAATTATATAACCGATAATTAGTTCCATATCGATTTCAAACATCGTTATCAATCGTCATCGGTATTATGGTTTATAATCTGTAGGTTATAGTTTCGTTTTCTGTTTTCAACGCAATGTTATAGTTTCTCGATATAGATTATAATTTTATGTATCGATTATTTATAATATATAACTTTTTTACTTCCATTTCATTATATCTATGTTTATGACAACCCTTATGACAATTATCTGTAATTATAATAATGTTAATAATAATTTGTTACGAAGTTATACAAATGCTTTAATATAAGTTAACACGTTTTGTAAATGTCTTTTTAATCGTTCTTTTGTGTGTGTTTAAATATATTATTTCAACTTAAAGCTTTTTATTTTATACCTTTTTTCTTTGGCGATATACATATTCCAGCTTTTTCACATGGGATTTAAGATGATTATCAATACAAAAGGAAAATTATCGATACCAAAGCTGTTTATCATTTTTTTCTTTATATAAGATAATATAATTAAGGATGCTTTCAGTTTAAGCTTATACGGCTATTTTCACTCCTCAGAGTCGGATTTGTATGGAAAAGGCTCGTCTAGTTTTGGTTATCAATCAACTTGCTAGATGGCACTGTTATATAATTTTTTTGGCAAGTTTGATAACAAAATATGGTGGACGACAATTAATTTTGACATTTCAAACTGACAACTTTCAAATATTTATTTTCATTCTCTTTGTTTACGTATCTGCTACGAGAATGTGCTCTCTTAAATTTTCATGCCTCCTACAAACAATTTTATCTATCTCCGAATCTACTTATAAACATTGACTCCAGCATATACATACTTGGATTTATTTAAAAATGACCTAAAACTTGTATACGATTTACGCAATAACGCAGTATGCATACATACATAGCTATAAATGTACATTTATAACTAACAGATATTAGTTCGAAATTAGTATTATAGAGGCGCTGATTAGAAAGAACGAGTGCGACTTCTATTTATATAACGTACTCTGTGGTTAGTATTGGGCTGCTGCCGCGCGAGAGCAGCGCGATTATCGCACTGCACACGGGCGGGTATAATTTTCATACAAAATTTGTTGAACCAAGAACGGGCGAGAGCAGTCCGGCGCAAATCCGTTAGCAGGATGGCAGCACCGCGAACGCCATGTGCCTCTTTCTTGACTTACTCGTGAGGCGGGCACTCCGCGTTTTGTATTGTAAAATTAGTAACTTTGCCTACTTTCTTACTATAGATGACACAAAAATAGACAAATTTATAGAAGAAAAGCCGGTCCAGCCCGCTGTATAAAACTCAAAATATGATGATTATTTTAAGTGCATACAGAAAATAAGATTTGCAAACGTATATGTAAAAGGTTTATCACAAATTTTAATAAAATAGAAAAACTAATGAAAATGGTTTTTTAGGTAATCGTTTATTTCTGTATTTAATTTTTTAACAAGACCAACAATAACGCTTTCTCGTCTGAACCCATGACTTGACTGAATGCAAGTATTGGTGGACGTCACTATAATGCAGACGGAGTGCAACCGCATAGTACTCCAATTTAGAAGATTTAGGTCGTACTGCTGTAGCACGACACTCGCTCATAAATCTGTGTATCAATCGTACGACAGCAGTCGGACACAAATCGTCTGAACTGAAAGCGCCCTAAATGTCGCATGCACGATTTAAAGATATTTTAATACTCTGTGTTCGTGTGAGATTTGTTATTAAAAAAAAATATTCTTGTTTGTCTCTCACTGGTACCTTTTACAACCTTTGTTTTACCGTTTAATTTTTTAGGTTATATTTCAATGTTTCCGTTACAAACAATAAATCTGCAGCGATGTTCATCGCACTGAGTGTTACGTACCCGTAGTAACAGCCGTAGTTATTTTCTTCTTTTTTTTTTTAAATTCTATTTATTTTTTGCAGTTTATGTATTGTGATACACCAGAGCACAATCTGTTTATAGTTTTTTAAACAGAAATATGGTTTGCGGGCCTTGCCTTACGTTCATTGGCTACAACGCACGGGTCGCCGCCACGTCGTGCTGCTATTGGTGAAAGCGAAACAATAGCTGTAGTATGCGAAAAGAGAACATAACTATCTCCCGCCGCTTTGACGAACTCCGGTAAAAGGCTGTTTTTAGCGGGATCTTGGGATTTCATGTAGTGGATTCTATATTTCATTCCTAATCTTGTGTTATTTGGCTCTATATTTTGTAATATTAATAGTCTCTAACGTAATATAGTTCGGTTATTGTATACAACTGAAGAGGATGGGATATAATACCACGGAGCATGCACTTCGACTTTGCACAAAAACTCCCTGGAAAGTTCTAACAAGACGACCACCGTCTTGTTAGCTTATTGAAATGATCGCAAGAAACTTATAATATAGTTGCCTATAAGATGCCTTTTGGGGTGTAAGGGGTGTCGAATAACATCTAAAACTTGAGACACTCAAGCCAACCTCACCTGCACGTGGTGCACCCTGCTGAATAACGAACGAGGCAATGGCGAAAGCGGCGTGGTAGGGCTTTACAGCCCGACTGGGTCGCAACCACCATGTATATGGCGAAAAAGCCCGTCATAGTGATTCGCAGGCCGGCATGATAGTGGCGACCGGCGATGGATAGTGTGTCACTCGGTGGTCGCCATTGTTTTTGGATTGTACTGTGCTTACCATCAAGCACAGTGCAGTCATTTTGCCGTGCTACTATAAAAAAAAAAGAAAAAAAGACAATGGCAGTAATAATCTAATAGAAGACTGATTGCCAAAAATAAAACTATAAAAAGGCTGGTAACAATAAAAAAAACAATTATGTTTGTTAGTCATATATTGAATTTTCTTTCTGCATTTAAAAATGTAAATGGAATTGTTTGAGATTTACATTGCATCATTTTTAGACATCAGCACATTTTGACAAGTGATAGTAGTGTCAGTTCTCTTCAACCAATTTTGTTGATAGACCGTGGAACGACAAAACAATGGAATCTTTTCGTTCTCCATTGTCACGTAAAACTCGATCTTTGTTACAAGTCCTGAAGTAATTTGTGTTGTGACACGTTTCACTTCAATTATGTTATTGTTTGATCGTCGGTCGGCATCGTTGGTCAGAACAAAAAATTTTAAAGAGTTTTCTGCCAGATCCTGATACAGAGGTGTTTTAGGGTCCTGTATCGTTTCTCCGCCCGGCATCACCTGAAAAATTGTATTTCTCATTCTATTAAAAAATGTGTAATGTTCCACGAAAAACAATAAACAAAAATTGCCTAATCTTTTTAGAAAACAATGTTATCATTAAGGATTCAAATTCTAATACTAATAATGCTTATCTCTTCGTTTGCATTTGCAATATCTTTATAATTGACACGTCATCTGAACGAATATTATTTTGTATAAATACATACGTACGCAATTTGTCACGCTTTCACTACATAAGAGATCATTACGAAATTGTGTATACAGATTTTCAGTGCTACAGTAAATGACATAGGGTACCTTTCATCAAGAAGTATTGTTCCTGAAGATTAGGTTAAATCAACAATAACGGGAGCGCAGTCGCGGGCAAAAGATAGTATATATTATTCGTGTATCTCGAACGGTTTATGCAGAACACGTTGCTCAAGATAGTACACTTAGATAATTGGATTTTCTTTACAAGTTACTTGACGCTTACCGTTATATTTTAGCCAATTTAAACAATAACTTTATAAAATACTAGCTGACCCGTGCGACTTCGTCTGCACCAAATCGGTTATTACCGGTTTCGATTGTACTTTTAAACGCGAAAAATCTAAATACATCTTAAAACCCGATTGCAGCGATACCTACTGTTTCAAATTGTGAATCCCAACTATCCAGGGACTCACTCAAACATATACCCAGTTGGTATGTGAGAAATATTTTAAAATATATTTTGAACCCGTTCGCAGCATCACCTACCAGGTCCAATTAAGATAACAAAAAACCTACATATATTGCCGATAAATGTCTTCCCAGTACGTTGCCCCAGTAACTTCTGTCCCAATAAGCCTACAACCCGTTCGTAACATCATCTACCGGGTTTAATTAAAATAAAAACTAACCTACGTATATTGGCAGTAATGTAAAAAAACATTGAGAGGTCCATGGACCTCCAGTTGGAACGTAGTTCCTTTCCCTTTTTTGTAGGCGTTTACTATACGCTCAGTATAGTTTACATTATAAAATATCAAGTTGATAGAGTTAAATTGTAATTTAAACGTTAAAATATATTCATAAAATAAATAATGATAAATTAAACACTGAATGACATAATAACTATTTTCAACTTGTATTAAAACTTTTTCACACTACATTGTATTAAAGAAAAACATAAATATTAAAAAGATATGAGCAACATGTGTCATCTGTCACTTGCCTGTGACTATTTGTCTAAGAGCTAGGCAACGGTTTCGACAGCGAATTGGCTGCCGGTAAACCTTTACAGGCAAAAATATTGAACTTTATATAATTTTAGAATGTTTTGTTTTTCACTAACTTTTAAACGCTACTAAAACGTGAATTTATTATTGCCAGACATTTTTGATATTAACAATAATGTGCCCGATGCAATTTTTTGTAAATAAAGAAGTATGTTCAAACCATGTTAAGATATCTGTAATTTTATTGAAGTTATATTTCTTTTGGCGCGTTAGGGAAAAATGATGAGAGTAAATTTTTACGATGAACGCGCACACCGTAACAAAAAAATGATGAGAGTAAATTTTTACGATGAACGCGCACACCGTAACAAAAAAATGATGAGAGTAAATTTTTACGATGAACGCGCACACCGTAACAAAAAAATGATGAGAGTAAATTTTTACGATGAACGCGCACACCGTAACAAAAAAATGATGAGAGTAAATTTTTACGTTGCGCGCACACACCGTCACGAAAAACCGACACCCTGAAGTTAGCTATAGTCAACATTTTGTTTCTTTGTATTTGTTGTTTGTATTTCTTTATATTAAAACTTTCATTGTATTAAATACCTTTTTTTTATTGTTAGTGTCGTTTTTTCTACAAACGTAGAATAAGGCGCAAGATAAAATTTTTGAAAAGATTTTTACTTGTTACGCCAAAGAAGTATAACTTCTAATGCGTGTACATAAGTACACACACACACACACTTTTTTTAATATTATTTTATTTCAACATAAAAAAGGGTAAATTAAAAATATAATGTATTTTTTTATGTCATAGGAGGCAAACGGACAGGTGGGTCACCTGGTGTTAAGTAATAACTACCGTCCATAGACACTTGCAACACCAGGAGAGTCGTAAGTGCCTTGCCAACCTGTGTTGGAGGGGGAGGAAGCGGAAGGGGAGAGGAGGAGCAGGATTTTAGCTTCAAAATTAATTACGACGGTTAAAGGCTGCAATGACCTTTAATAACAGATGGGTTTGATGTCTGTTAATTACTTTCTATAAAAACCTGTTCGTAGACTATTGAGTTAATATAAAAGCGAAACGAATAAACATTGTAATATGATTTATATACTACTAACAGCCCGTCCCGGCTTCGCATGGGTGAACAATTGTTAAACATATGTGGATTGGCTAAAACTGATCATAGTCTTGAAGATCTTGTACCCACGATCCAACCCAGAATCGAAAATACTACAGAAAGAAATGTCTTCTGTTCGAGGATAGATGATTGTGCTAACTTCAATTCTAATTCATTTGTTTTGGTGCGTGATATCTTAGCGGGAACTACTCTTTACTGTATCTGCCAAATTAAGACACAGTTAAGTAAACACTGGTGAAGCACGCCATAATAAACACACCATTTTTCAAAAAATGAGCGGATTATCTGTTATTGTTTGCCAAAAAGGCTTTTTATTGGTTCTGGTGGTTTATCAATATTAACCTATAACGATGTAACCTTGTGATATTGGTTATAACTGTGCCAAATTTCATCTAAATTGGTTCAGTACTTTCAGAGTGAATCGTATTTAAAGGTATAGACAAACAGGCAGATCCTGGAGAATCCATTGCGTTTTATGGGACAAAAAGTATCCTAAATGTAATCTCGTAACATTAGTTATCACTGTGCCAAGTTTCGTCAAAATTGGTTCAGTACTTTCAGAGTGATGCGCGTTCACAGGGACAGACAGACAGACAGACAAAAATTTTAAAAGGGTTATTTTTGGCTTCTATATCGACAACAAAGGCTACCCCCATCAAAATTTTCAAAAAATATTTAATGTACAGATTTGACCCTGCTACAGTTTTATTATAATATAGATAACGTATGCGTTGTTTTGGTGTATAATCTATATTACTGCAGCAAGGGTATATTAAAATCGATTCAGTAGTGTTTATGTGAAAGAGTAACAAACATCCATTCGTCCTTACAATCTTTCAAATTTATAGTATCTATTACTAGCGGGTCCGGCGGACGGTGTCCGGCGCTGAAAGTAAAAAAAATTGACAAATTATATACCAAACATTCCTCGTGAATCACTTTATATACTAGTGAAAACCGCATGAAAATCTGGTCATTGGTTTTTCTGTTTATTGCTAACAGACAGACATGGCAGAGGACTTTTTTTTATATGTTAAACAGGAAAACATTAAACTAAAGTCTAATTATCGGCCGCTATTCTAAGCAATCAAATAATAATAACTTTGTACGGGTATATAGAAATTAGTTAAGTCATTAGTACTAAGGACTATGTACCAGTACGCTCACCTAGTCCATAGTATTATGAGTTCCGAATGAATGATAGTTTCGAGATAAAAAAGTCTCCATATAAAAGAGTGAATGAATGAGAGTTTTACTTGTCATTCTATATTACACTCTCGTACTTTACAAGAAAGGTTTGATCTCATTTTCTTCGTTACTACATATATTATAGAACTTGTATATGAATAATATCAAATCAAATAAACCACTTACAGTTGCCGATAAGTCTCCGAGGCAAAAGTATACCGGAATTAGAATCTGGACGATCAGAATCATCGTTATTTTAGAGGCCATAGTTGAGTGTTGCATTTGTTACTGTGAAACAAACAGATGATGCTTAAGAATACCTATGTGCTTTTATAGTTCATGTATTTTGTACGCTTAATTACCGAATCATACTCGTATTTATCACAGTAAATTGTTTAAGTAATTTATCAGAATAATTTACTAAACCAATTCGATATCCATAATGCCGTATTATTGTTTGGTACATACATGTTTATGGTAATGTAAAATTGATAAAGTGCAGTGCATAATCTCTTATTTTCTATTCACAGTAATAAATGTATACATGTAATAAATTATTAGATACCTTTATATCACTCTCACAATTATCACAAATCTAATCTCATGTTTTATATCGGGGGAATTATTATTGATCTGCGCCCGTACTATTGACTATATCGGGGGTATTACTATTGACCTGCGTCCGTATTATGTCTGGGGAGCTACTATTGAGTATCTACTATTTACCCCGTTCTTAAACACTATTGGTTGGAGCTATCGGCTGTGCATGCATTTTGCTTATTATTGGCTATCAGCTTTTAGTGATTATCTTAAAAGGGAAACAAAGACGAGGGCGTCCATCCTTGCTGACAGTTAGGCTAGTCACATGTACGGCTAATTTGTAACTACATACAGGGGTTGAGCTTCGGAGAAGAGTTACGTTCGCGTTCTTTTGGAATATTTTTATTTTAATTTAATCTCACCAGTTGTGCCCTTTTTATCTAACTACTAACCAATTATCTATATATATTGTGTACTGTTTATCTATTTAGTTATTTTGTTTGTGAGTTAAGAGTAGAGGTAAGTGTTTTTATGCTGTTTCGCAAATAATTTCCTCCATCATGGAGGAAGTTGTTTCAACCGAAAATGTTAACCTAAATAAAAATATGAAAAGAAAAGCAGGCAATACACATGATAGCGAGGATCCTAAGAAAAATTTAATTCATCCATGCGCATCGGCTCAGAGGTTCCCAACCAACCCACGTTCATGCAAATGATAAAAAAATATATACTGATTCTGACAAGTATCCTTATGTCGTTCATGTATCCAAAGCTGAGGAAGACCTTAATGTCCATTATTCTCTAAAAAGTATTAGTGTTGGAATATTTCTATTCAAAAATAATTTTGAAGGTATTGTGAAAGGAGGAGTAGAAACCGTAGGACGCAACAGGGTTGCCATTTCTTTTAAAACTGCTAACCAGTTTAATACTTTCATAGACGATACGCGTCCTGCCACTGCAAAGTTGGTGGCTACAATCCCTACATATAATGTCACTCGTATGGGTATTGTTAGGGATGTTTCTCCTAACATAGAGATGGAAGAATTCGTCTCTGGGATTGAGGTCCCAGTGAGCTTTGGCGAAGTTATCAAAGCTAGGAGACTCCATCATAAAGGTACAGGGAGTGGCACTGCAAGGGTACTGGTACACGTTCAGTAGTTTTGACTTTTGCAGGACAGCTTCTGCCCAAGCACATTTATAATTTTTATACAACAATGCCAGTAGAAATGTATCTTTTACCTACTATACAATGCTTTAAATGTTGCCGCTATGGACATGTTAAAAATAACAGTACATAAAGTAAACATACAGCGATCATGTTCAGAATTTCATAGACAGAAAAAACTTAAACAAATCATGTATCAAGAAAGTATCTCATATACAGAGTCTTCTGCCAGATTTCCTGCAATTAGACGTCCCTATGCTGATATGGCAACTACAAGCAAAACCACTCCAATTCAAATCATCTTTCAAACCAGTCAATGATCAAACAACCTCTTATAATAAACTGTTTTTGTGCAAAGACCCTTACGTCAAAGAACTGCTATCCATGGTTATGATACTGTGTCCCATAAAAGTATTACACAGACCCCAATCTCTGTTGTGCCAAATGGCTGTGCATATGTTTCACATTAGTCTAACCATAGTGATAACTTAATTGTGTCCCTTATGGACACACTAATAAATATTTTATGTAAATTTGATGATATCTCCCCATTACCGGATAACGCGATGCATAAGTTTAACCAGTTAGTACAAAAATTAAATCAAAATTATGGAAGTAGTCCAATGAAATTGTCGGAATATCAGACCCAAGAAGTATGAACTGATGCATCTAATAAATGACTATGAACCAACACTCTTTGCTATCTGTGAGACCTGGCTTAGACCTGATCCTCGTTTCGCAGTACCTGGATACTTTTGTATCCGTCACGATAGAGAAGATGCCCATGGTGGCACTTTACTTTTAATAAAGAGAAATATATTTTTTAATAGAGTTACTCTACCAGCCTTTAGTGATGGAATTAATGCTGTAGCAGTTAAAATATCCAGCACCACTTTTTCTCCATTTACATTGCTCATCCCCAATTTTCACACATACCGGAACTATCTCAAATATTTTCATCCTTGTCCTCTCCTTATGTCACTCTTGGCAATTTCAACGCCCATAATACCATGTGGGGCTCTGATAAAACAGACTCAATTGGTCGTCTCCTGATAGAATTTAGTTCGACTAGTTAAATTTATGCTTATTAAACGATGGAACACCCACAAGACGGGTATCCCCTACTCAAATTTCTAACAGTGTTGTAGATCTCACTCAGCCTGTATTCCCCATCAGTAGCTATGAAAGCACACTGGAAAACTCTTGTAGTCATTGTAGTGACAATTTCCCAATTTTGATTGATATTCCAAACATAATAACAAATGTTCAAAGATAATTATAATTAACCCTAAATTCATTGATGCCATTAACACTTCAGGAGAATATTCAATGCCATTCAATTCAACGCCTCCATGGTAGGATGCTGACTGCACAGCTATGGTGAAATTACGAAAAGAAGCTGAGAAAGTATTCTCAATAAATATTAATATAGAAAATTATCTAAAATTTCAGAACATTTCTGCACAAACCAAAAAGCTGTTCTCGAAAGAAAAGAAAAAGGGTTGGATTAATAATTTCTGTGAGAGTCTGGCACCATGGACTGATTCATCCATGGTTTGGAAAAAATTAAAAGATTCAAAAGAACAATAATTTCAGAATCTAATATTTTAACCAATGATTGCTCTTTATGGTCCTCCTTGCTCCTCCTTGGGACCCAACAGAGGAAAAGTCTACTTGTGTAGGAAACCGCTCTGTACTCAACCCTGTCGGTCATACAGATAAAATGAACGATCCATTCTCATATGCTGAGTTGTGTACTGTTTTAAATAACCTCCAAGATACTTCCCCTGGAATGGATGGTATACCCTACATGTTTTTAACTAAAATTACTGAGTCCAGCAAAACGTACTTGCTTGGGATTATTAATGCTGCTTTTATATTAGGAATTATAATTATATTTTATTATAATTATATCCTAATGACTGGAAAATTCATATACTTGTGCCTATCTTGAAACCAGAAAAGGATGGTTCTAATGCAAATGCATACAGACCTATCGCTCTTTCTTCCACTTTATGTAAGATCTCAGAACACCTCATAAAGAATAGATAGAATGGATTTTGCCTTCCTCTCAGTTTGGTTTTAGAAAGGGTTTAGGTACAATAAACAGCTTGGCTACGTTTGTGGCTGATATAAGACTTGCTTTTACCAACCGAGAAATCCTTGGTGGAGCCTTTCTAGACATCAGTTCTGACTATGATAATGTCATGCTCAGACAGAAAATGCAACAGCTGAGCATACCCGGGAGAATGACCAATTGTATATATAACCTCTTCATGGCTAGGACAGTTCTTGTACGAGTTAATGACTCCCTACTACCACCAAAACTGGTATGGAAGGGTTTACCTCAAGCTTCAGTTCTAAGTCCTCTAATTTATAGCCTTTATACTTATGATCTTGATAGATCGGTTAACTGTTTTGTTAAAATCTTACGGTATGCTGGTGGCATTGATCTATACACTATTTCAAAATATATAGATGCAGTCTCTAATAGCCTAAACTCTAATTTATATTATGTTGACGACTGGTTAACCCTCCTTTTTTTTTAACGTGGGGAAATCCCTTATGGATACTCCACCCTCCCGTGGGAGAGGGTTGGTTATGTCCGACTCGCACGGACTAAAACCCCACGGTGTACGTCTTCCGCTATAGTTGGGGCGGCACGTGATCTCTATAGACTTCATCGTGCCGCCCCAGCGGTTGGCCCAGCAGCAAAAGCACCGCCGCCGGGCCCCGTCTTGATGGGAGACAGCCGAGTACACACCGGCCATCTCCTCCGTCCGCCGGACCTGTGCAATGGGAAGATGGGCAGGTATGTCCTAATATCCGTTAACGGCCAACAAGTACCTTTACAAGATTGCGTCAAATTCCTGGGCGTAATACTAAATTCAAAGTCATCCAGTATTAAACATCTTTGTTACATATCTCAAAAATGTGAGAAAACCATCAATATTTTAAAAGCACATTCCAGAGTGTGGTAGTCTTCCCATCCTTATGCTCAAAAACTCTTATATAATCTGCTTATCCGCTCCTATTTTGATTATGAAACAATTTTCCTTGAACCTTGCAATAAGATTGCATTGAAGGTTCTTAATCGAATTCAAGCCAAAAGCCTACGAGTTATCATTGGAGCCATGAAATCTTCACCTATACCTATATATCTTGTACTACAGGTAGAATGTGTTGAACCACCATTTAGTCTACGGAAATAATTCCTTTCTGATCGTTTTCTTTATAAAACTGCACAGTTTTCACTATATCCACTTCTTTCGAGACTTTACAAGCTACAATCACAAGTATAACAGAATCAGACTATAGGAGACACAAGGATCTTCCATGTCTAATTAAAAGTTACAGAAAATTCATAGCTTTGCTAAGTTCAGTATTCCAGCAAGATAAGCATCGTTTATACAATGTTCCCTATGATGCATTGATACATAAACCTACAATTTTGCTTAATTTTGGTATAAAGGGGAGCAACCCCAATGCTGACTGGGAATTCAAGCATATAATTGAGCAAAATTGGAGAGACTGGACTTTAATGTTTACTGATGCATCAAAGTCAAGCCCCCAGAGTTATGTAGGAGCTGCAGTGTGGATCCCTAAATATCGAATAATTTTAAGTTATAAATGTCCTCCTTTATCCTCCAACTATACAGGTGAAGGAGTTGCTATATTAGAAGCAATCAAATATGTATTCTCACATAAATTAGATCAAACCATCATTTTGACAGACTCTTTAAGTTGCTTACAGGCTATTCAGGATAGCTAGATATATTCAAAAGTCCCCGGTTATCATACCTATTAAATTATACTTGTATCAATGCCATTGTTTAGGAATTCATGTAGTTCTGACATGAATACCAGGGCATAGTGGGATCCAGGGTAATGAAGCTGCTGGTCTTCTTGCTAAGGAAGCTATCCGGACTGGATATTTTGACCACTACAAAATCGATGTTCAGGATTTATGCTCTGTAGCCAAAACTGATCTGTTCGCATCATGGACCTCAAACTGGAACGTATCCAAACAAATTAAAGACAAATCAAATGCTTCCATTCAAGATAATATCCCGAGTAAACCATGATTCTATAAGTATCGTGACTGTTGTAAATTTACTGCATCTACTATCTGTAAATTGAGGATAGGTCACGTGTGTTCTCCGGTCCATCTTGCAAAGCTCAGAATCAGGGACAACTCAATATGTGAATGTGGGCTAGACGAAGGCACTCTAGAACACATCTTCAACTGTCCTAATCTAGTATAAGTTGGCCACCAACTTGTTAGTTCATTGAAATTATATCAAGAAACTTTTAATATCGATCTACTCACTTGACAATGGCGGTGATGGTCTACTAGAAGACTGGTTGCCAAAATTGAATGGAAGAAGAACTTGAAATACTATTAACTACTCGACAATGGCGTTCATTGAAGTTATATCAAGAAACCTGTAATATCGATACTCACTTGACAATAGCAGCAATAGTCTACTAGAAGACTGATTGCCGAAAATGGAATAGAAGAAGAACATGTAATACTATTAACTACTTGACAATGGCAGTAATAATCTAAAAGATTGGTTGCAAAAAAAAAAAAACATCAGATACGATTGTGGTCAAACACTAAAACTTATAAGGTATAAAGGAAAAAACAGAAAAACTAATGATTATTATTATCTTTCCTATAAATTAACCGGAAATTGCTGTGTGGTTAGATCATGCCAAGTGGAGGTGGGAGCAAGTGATATGCTAGTAAAATTCCCAAAACAATGGCTACCACCGAGTGCCACACTATCCATCGCCGGTCGCCGCTGTCATGCCGGCCTGCAAAAAACTGGATATGCACAGGCTGATCCCGAAACGCGACCCGCTGAAGCAAATCACTATGACGGGCTTTTTCGCCATATACATGGTGGTTGTGACCCAGTCAGGCTGTAAAACCCTACCACCCCGCTTTCGCCATTGCCTCGTTCGTTATTCAGCAGGGTGCACAACGTGCAGGTGAGGTTGGCTTGGATGTCTCAAGTCTTCGATGTTATTCGACACCCCATATTAGCACGGTACGAGCATAACGTGAGGAGAGATGAAGTCATGTAACTAGAAAAGTATATATCATGAAGGTAGATTGATATCATGGGTTTAATGGGTCGGCTCGTCCGGGGTAGTACCACCCTCTCACAGAACACCGACGTGAAGTAACTGTGCTTGCATTGTTGCATTTCGTTCGGTCAGTGAGAGCGCCGGAGGCCCACCTCCTTTCCCCCTTTCCCTTCCCCTTTCTCCTTTCCATACCTCTCCCCCATATACAGGCTGGTAACGCACTTGCGACTCCCTTGGTGTTGCTAGTGTCTATGGACGGTGGTGATCACTTAACATCAGGTGACCCACCTGTTCGTTTGCCGCCTTTTGACATAAAAAAATAAAATAAAATATAAGAGACAGTAGAGAATTGGCAAAATCAGATACGGAATAGTTATTACCAAGTTTTAGTGAAACAAGGACCGTGCTGATTCCGTATTATTTATACCCATAGCATTTAAAATAGAAGAACAGTGCGCTAAGAAGTAGCACGGTGAAACGGTGATATTTGTTGTAATTTGTGAGAGTAAAGGGATAAAACAAATGGCAAAATGCCCGTTTCAAGAGGCCAATACAAATTGTACACCAGCATTCGCTTTAGATAGACAACAAAGGGGCTGCCTATGTATATCTATCTTCAATGCATATATTAAGAATGTACATCTAACGTGTCTAGACTTTTTAGATTTTTGTAAAAAAAAATATTGCAGCTGTCTAGGACTAAGTAATAAAATACATTTTAATCTGCCTATTTGTATGAATACGCTTCACTGCTAAAGTACTCCGTTCATGATAAAACGATTTTCAAGTTTTTCAAGAAAATCATAAAGCATATCTAGTAACATTTAGTCTTTGTTTCATTAAATCGGTTCGGTCTATCAAAAGTTATTGTAATTTTAATGACAACGCGACTTAACATTATAAAATCCTTCCCATGACTAAGAGAAAACAATAGAATAGTTCAACGTTATGACTAACCTCTTCCGAGCGTAACATTATGCTGCTATACTGAGTTGCAGTGATAAGAGGAAAACAAATCATGTTATGAAGTGGATATTTAAACAACATAAATGCAAGCATTTCAATACAAAGATAGAATAAAACACGTAATGTTATTATCAGTCAGTATTGTAATAAAAGTTATGAAATATGATTCATATACTACCTAACAGAATAACGTCCTATTTTAATTTATTTTTTTTAAATTAATGCATACAAATATATATGATCGCGTTCGTTTATTCCCATCTAAACATAATGCTATAGATCAGCGGACCTCAACCATGTTGATGTGTCGCAAGCACCTGTCAAGTGTTCTGCCAGATTTATAAACGTTCATTTTCGTTCACTTTGTACTATCAAAATTTTTGCATGTGACTATGTAAGGGTATTGTGAATTTATAAAGAGTATGTTAGTGCATGGTTGAGAACTCCTGACATAGATTATATTATATCCTATGGCGATGAAACTTCGACGACTTGTTGTAGATACGTCCGTGGTGTTATCTGAATTGGTGTAACCACCTAATGGTAGGCGATGCAAAGGTTTCATTACGGATAATACGGGAACGAAGTCAGGGGCAAAAGCTAGATTATATGTACTTAGTAAACTTTATTTGTATTATAAGATAATAAACAACAAGTAATATATAGCGCTAGGAGCAAATTTGGTGCTTGGTGTTACACTTTTAACGGAAGAATAGTAGCCAAAATGTTATTTATAACCAGGTAAGTTTCCTCATTGGGTATATATTGATATGGTCTTCTTTTATTGTTATTCTTGGGCATTTGAAAACGTATTAGATTTCTGTATTGGCTCTTGAATCTCCACGACGACATCAAAGGAAATACTAATCTTGATCATTTATGGTTGCGTTTTATCATTGATTTGGAGATACTTTTATATATGCTCCCAAGCGAGTTCTTTATAGTAGTTGCTACCTTAGTTTAGGATTTCACAAGTGACGTTAATGTCTGTTAAGTTTCTCCAAGCTTGTTGAAAAACAATTGATTTGCATTTGATAGTATCGCCATCGGAATCAGCCGGATAAACTGTGAAATCGATTGTCGTCTTGATTCCAGCGACAACCTGAGTGGCAACTTTATCGATTTTTATCTCCTTGTAAGTCCGTGTGTCACCAGAATCTTTAATGTACTTCTGTAAGGATTTTTCGGCTAGTTCTTTATAAGTTGGATTGTCGACGTCCTGTTCTGTCTCTCCGCCGACGAACTGTGGAACGTATAAATAGATTAGAATTTTTGTTAATAAATTATTAGTTTACTTAAGTCGATATTTAGGATATACTAGCGGGTTCGGCGGACGTTTTCCCGCCCTGATAATAAAAAGTATTGAGAAATTATATACCTAAATTCCTCATGAATCACTATATCTACCGATGAAAACCGCATGAAAATCCGTTCAGTAGTTTATTAGTATATTGCAAACACACAGACACAGACGTGGTAGCAGACTTTGTTTTATACTATGCAATGATGATATATCGACCTCTGTATATATATTTAAACACATGTTACATTTCAGGTTAGCCATTTAATTACCTGCGTATTTCTCAAGAGCAAATCGATAATTTGTCGGTTCAAAATGGCAAATTCAGTTAATTTATTAAGTACTGCCAAATTTTAATGCTCGTTACATACATAACTTTTATTAGAGTTTAAGCAATTTGTTTTATTAATTAATGAATCTTGTGTTGGCTGTACTTCGTTGTTGAGTCGTATAATGTACCGATGTCGTTGTTTGCGTTGCACTACCTCATACTCCAACCAATCACGTTTGGGCATTCTGTACTCTTATTGGTTGAAAAGCGCACGTAGAAGGCGTGGATTGGCCAAGCACACCGCAAAGTAAATGAAGCGGCGCAAACAAAGACAGACAGGAACGTACTTACCTCTGTATACGTATTTCTATTAAGTTTATAGAGAAAGTGAGTTTTAATTTACATAATAGCTGTTTTACGCAATTTATTTGGATAATTTCAAGGCCATGTTTAGCCAATTCTACTATTACTCTACACTTGGGAAATACATACTCTTTATTATTTACTAACTAATATTCGCGACTTTGCCTGCTTCTTTTATTATCATAACAATCAATCGATTATGTTTTATGTACAGAGGAAAAAAGAGCCACGTCGTTTGCCCCATTGCTCCGCGACAAGAACACAAATATCAATGAACCCATAGTACACATAAAAATCATAAATAGTTTCTTAAAACTTTATAGTAAATTATGCTATCGTTATATTTTTTACATCAGAACCAAGTGTCTTAAAATTAAAACTAAAAAAAATTATAGATATCTATATCTATCCATTAGTTTTTGAGTGATGCACGTACAACGATAAACATCTTTTATTTTATTTACCTATATAGATTATTTGCAGAAAAAGACAACACCTTTCTAAAGAAAACTCTCCCACAGAATCCACTATTATGTAGAAGTGTTCTCATCTACACAGCACACAGCACTAGATAAAGAAGTCCTAACAAGATCAAGGAGGTTTTATATTATTACATAGAAACAAGTTTTCTATATCCAGTTATTATTGTGATGTTGGTAATTATGACATAAGGTATTTCAAAGGATTATTTGTTTCTTAGAGACCACCGTTGTAAAGAAATTTTAATATTCTACGACTGAATATAATAGTCATTTAATCGCTTAGAGAAGCCAGTACAAAGAAAAATAAACTATTTATATATACAAAGCATACTAGTCGGCAGTTGTGTTTAAAACAATATAAGTTAAAAACAGAGTTATAATTTATATTGAATTTTAAAAGACATGTACACTATATATAAATAAATATCTTAATACACTGTTTCCATACAATGTAATACCAAATATCAAGGCAACATTTAATATCATCCATTTATATAAATTTTTCTCTCGATGGCCAATAATCAGTAAAAAAAGAATTATATTAAACTGCAAACTAAATAGAAGTTAAAACGATATCTTACATTTATTTTAGGAGTGACTGAAGCCGCCTCTTCTTCCATTTCGCATGAACATAAGGCAAAAGTTAACACTTGTGTAAACAATATTAATTTGTAAAACATGACAGGCGATATGGTCCGTACGGTTGATCAGCGCGTAGGCGACTAACTGTTGATGACTACAAACGCTTTGACGTCTATATACTGAGATCATGCATGCTAATGGCAATAACAAGTATAAGAGGAAAAACCGTCGATATCAATTTCGCAGCTGTGTTTACCTTTTATGTTTCGTTATATTATTTTATTGACTTTGTTTGTTCATTTGTTCTATTGATCACGGCCATTTTAACGGCTTATCTAAAAAACGAGACTGTATTTCTTTTATTGTTAATTTGGTCTTTTTTATGATTATTCTACGTTGCAAAAAGATATATGTAGTATGTAGAAGAATAATGTTGTAAAATAACGTTTCGTCGTATTTATTTTATATATATATATATATAAATCTCCCATAACTAATATGTAATAATTAAAACAAGAATATTGTAAGCGTATTTAATCATTGTAAATTGAAATATTTATACGATTATAATTGGTATCCTTAATTATAAATATTCATTAACTATAGTTTTAACGTATAAATTTGACGCTTAATTAAATAAAATTAATAGGTTTCTAATCACTATATATTATAAAACAAAGTCCTCTGTCTGTCTGTTTGCGATAAACTCAAAAACTACTGAAAGTTTTTACCAGTAGTTAAAGTGATTCACGAGGAAGGATAAGGGATATAATTTATCAAGTCTTTTTTATAACCAGGGTTGAAAAACGGCCACTATGCCCGCTAATGTTTATATGTTGTAAAATTTATTTTTCTTTTTATCAAATGAACCGACATGGCAGGTCCGAGAAGAATATGTTGCATTTATTTTGAAAAGTGGTATTTATGGAATGTACCATTAGCGTATGGTGAAGGAATGGTACATTTTTGCATTTTGCTTTTTTGTCATATTAGTGTTTATTACAAGTTTTCATACGTTAAGTCCTCTTCAATCTTTGTCACCGCATGTAGCCGTAAGTTCGGAGTTGCGCCTAATATCGATAATTAACCTACAGGAAGATCACATAGATGGGTAAGATATTGATGACGATTTTTGAAGAAATATTCCTAGAAAAGATAAAAACGGCCCTTTTCAGGGCCACATTAAGATCCTGTATAGGTATCCTCTATGATTTCGTCGAAAAAAACATTTTATCTTACAAATTAAAAAGTTTTATTTTCAGATGGCGAAAAATTATTCCTATTAATATAAGACGCGGTCAAATGTCATGGCCGCTCTGAATGTAGCTCTGAATTCGGCTTTGCGCATGGTACAGTCAAGAAGTTAATACAAAACAAATTCAAAATATTACCATAACAATTTAACATTGATTCATCTTTGTTAAGATATTATACGTACAGTATAGTACGTTTTTAATCAATTAAGATTCAAGGAGATATTTGCCTATTACGTTAAGTAATAAGAATGTGGAAATACAACGACCACATTACAACTTTCAAAAGATTTTGTAGAAGAAAGATACGAATTCGACTGTGTCATCTTCTAAACTTTAACATCTTGTAAATTAGCTTTGACAGCTAATTTTCGTAAACCTCTTGATTTTACATACATATAGAATATTTGCAAAATATAAGATATAAAAATGTACAGATAATAAAAATTAAATCATTACTGAGGTAATAAAACAACAGTAAAAATTAGAAATGGACAGTAGTAGCGGAACAAGAGAATAATAGACAAACCTAGAATATTAACAGTTCGACACATCATGTATTTGTCACTTATAATAACATCCAAATAACGTTTAATCACCTGTAATAATTTGTAATAAACAATGTCTTCCATAGAAACATCATTTTTCCAAGTGGATAGGTCTTCTAATAAAGACAAATATACAAGAAAAAAAAACAACGAAAATAGCAATAACATGTAATTACCAACAACAAAAGTAAATTGACTTCTAAATGCAACTGTACTGCAACAAATAATGACAGGACACATGTGTCAACGTTGGTGAAATAGGGGGCGAGGTACGCGCGCGGGCGACCTTACTCCCCTTTTACCTCACTACGTCCCTCTGATACCTGAATTTGTGTTTTGCGAATCTACTTCAGAGCGGTTAAAAAGTTTGACGCGGACTATACTTAACATAATTAGCTTAGCTTAGCATATCGATCGTACCTATCCCGTTATCGATATACACCTCTACAATTCTTACGAACATCACTAAACCTTTCCATAAAACCTGTAAGTGCGAGCGAGACAGACAGATAAATATGATTTATGACCCGAAGCCTCAGTTCATAATGCGTTGACTATAGTTGCAATACAGTCGCATTCAGAGTAAATTCAGAATAATTGTCAGTTACAAGCATCTTTGTTCTTTTGTTTTTCTTGATGATATTTGTTATTATTAGAGGGCCCATCCATTTTGAAAAATATCGGTTTTATGGAAATCTTTGGCCACCATAAATAAATGTTTATTACGGATAACTTGTTTACTATAAATGCATTTCATTCACAATAACATTATTGTAGAGACACATATGATATCTATAGTCCGCATCAAACTTTTTAGCCGTCATGAATATAACTTATTTTCGGTCTAGCGCATAGAGAGGTCAAGAGGTTAATCTATACATGAAGTGTCTGTATGTAATATCAAAATAACATTTTTTTACTGATTGGGTAGGAAAGTATACACGCTACGATAACAAAAATGTAATTTTTAAAATTTTTGTCGGTCTGTCTGTCTGTTGTTCTGGCTAATATCCGAAACGTCTGAACCGATTTTGACGGGAATTTCACTCGCAAATAGCTGAAATTACAGCGGGTTACTTAGTCTACTCTAAATTAGACTAGCTATTAACCGCGGCTTTGTCTGCAATGCTATCTCCAAAACGGTTGGACCGATTTTCACGGGATTTTCACCGACAGATAGCTGTCCTTATAAAAAGTAATTGAAGCAATTTTAGTTTACACTAGCTGTTAACCGTGATTTCGCCCGCAGTGCTATCTCCAAAACGGTTAAGCCGGTTTTCACGAGACTTTCACCGGCAGATAGCTGACTTTACAAAAAGTAATTTAGGCAATTTTAGTTTATAGTAGCTGTTAACCGTGGCTTTGCCCACAGTGCTTTCACCAACGCGGTTAGACCAATTTTCACGAGACTATCACTGACAGATAGCTGACTTTACAAAAAATAATTTAGGTAATTATAGTTTATACTAGCTGTTAACCGTGGCTTCGCCCGCGGTGCTATTACCAAAACAGTTAAACCGATTTTCACGTGACTTTCTCTTGTAGATAGCGAGCCTTATAAAAAGTAATTGAGGTTATTCTATTTTAGACTAACTGTTACCCGCGAATTTGTCTGCGTGAAATTTAGCAAGATTTCAACTCATTATTTATTTTTAATAAGAGAGATAATTATCAGCTTATTGTTTACAATTCCACATTATAATTATTAATAACTTTAATGATATAGAGGTCTTCCTAACAGGATCTTAGATTACAAACGTATTACGTAAAGAATTCCATAATTCAATTTCTTGCGGAAGAGACATGCTTTTTTTTTGCATAGTCACAAAATCTTAATTATAACGGCAATGTACATTAAATGTAATGTAAATGTAAATTTTTATAATAATATTTTAAGTTATTGTTTCATTAGTTCCTTATACAGTGTAAGTGAGCAATGCGATAGCTATATTGTGGGTTAAGGTTCCAAATATGTCACTGATGACAAACTTGTTTGACACACTGTTAGTACTTACATATCTAATGTACACGTTACATGTTACTGTAAGTAGCGTGCGTGTCGTACTTACAATTGCTTTTAAAGAGCATTTCTATAATTGTAAATAGTCTCATAATTTAATAGTTCTTTAATATGATTTAAAAAAAAGTGAGCGGAGCTGCGGATACAGCTAGATATGACAAAAGTAGTTGAACAATGGATTAATAAACATGGTAGGTTTTTTTTTCGAACTGACTACGCTATTAATAAAATAATAAATAAAAATAAATATTAATTCATATTTATGGCGAGCTAATCACTCCTTCAACACTATGAGCGATACTACTGTAAATAAGGCGACAACGTTTTTAACAAGGGCGCTCTTTAATGATGGCGATTGCAAATAGTAATAGACTGTTAATATTCTTGAATTTCTTCCTTTATTATAATGTTTACCTAATACCATGTAATGCAAGTGATTGTATTCTGTGTTATATCGGCGAAGACTTATAAATGGCTTGATGTTTTCTATTGTAATAACTATGCATTATACATTATAGCTGTTAGTTTTCCTAATAAATAAATAAATAAAAATTAACTTAGCAAGTTCTTAACAGCTTCACCGGATTACTAAGGCGAGCGCTTAAGGCACACCTCGGCTTGGACTGTTGCCTGATACATGCAATTCGCGACCTATCTTTTCTCTTTTTTTTTTCACGGTGTACGTCTTCCGCTATAGTTGAGGCGGCACGAAATCTCTATAGACTTCATCGCGCCGCCCCAGCGGTCAGCCCAGCAGCAAAAGCGCCGCCACCGGGCCCCATCTTGTTGGGAGACAGCCGTGTACACACCGGCCATCTCCTCCGTCCGCCGGACCTGTGCAATGGGAAGATGGACCCCGACCCATCTTCTCTGGTCCGGTTACAGTGGGAGGAGGCGGTCAAACTGACGCCTCCTCCTGCCTGTTCTCCGTTGGCGGAGACGGCCACTTTGAGGGTCTTGCTCACGGACCCTCTCCGCCGCCTCCTTCTGTGAGACGAATTCGTGACCCATCTTTTTTTTTTTTTTAACGTGGGGAAATCCCTTATGGATACGCCACCCTTTCGGGGAGATGGTGGGTTATGTCCGAGTCACACGGACTAAAACCCCACGGTGTACCGACAGACCGTTTTGTGGGGGCGGCAAGGGATCGTTCAAGCTAATCAACCTTGTAGAGCCGCCCCCACGGTCCGCCCGGCGGAAGGTGACCACCGGGCTCCTACCTATAGAGGGTTATCGCTGCCGAGCGTGGTTTCGGCCATGCTCGGCAGCGAACAGGCTTGGCGGGCGATGGCCTCCCTCGAGGAGGAGGTCATCTCGCAGAAGGAGGAGGCGGAGAGGGCCCGCGAGGCAGACCCTCAAAGTGGCCGTCTCCGCCAAAGGAGGACAGGCAGAAGGAGAAGGCGCTTCGCCCAACTCCTCCTGCCACCGTAGCCGGACCTCAGAGGATGGGTCGGGGGGCCCATCTCCTCATCGCACGGGTTCGGCGGACGAGGGGGGGCAGCCGGTGTGTACCTGGTCTGTCCCTCTATAGGTAGGAGCCCGGCGGTCACCTTCCGCTCTACAAGGTTGATTAGCTCGAACGATCCCTTGCCGCCCCCACAAAACGGTCTGTCGGTACACCGTGGGGTTTTAGTCCGTGCGA
>MU163255.1:105753-198334 GCA_015888305.1 Antheraea pernyi
CCAGGTCCTGCTGCCACCTTTCGACGGCGTCCTCCCTTAGACGCCGTCTCTCCGCCTCTACCTCCCTGGGAGCCGGAGGCTCCTCCCTTCGTTTCCTCGCCGCCGTGAACTCGTACACGGCGGCGAGAACTCCTGCCTCCAGCTCCCAGGGCAGGGAGCCGGCGAGCGTGAAGGCTGCCGCCGAGGACACTGTCCGGTACGCCCAGATTGCCCTCAGTGCCACCGTGCGCTGCGCATTGCGGAGCGCACGCACGTTGGCGGCACCGAGGGCATCAGCCCAGACTGGTACCCCGTAGGCGGCCATCGTCCGCACGACTCCCATGTAGAGTCGGCGGCACCCGGCGCCCGGCCCCCCTATGTTGAGGAGTAACCGGCCGAGTGCCGCAGCCGCCCCAGAAATTCGCGGTCGGAGCCCCGCAAAGTGGGGCTCGAACCGCCAGCGCCCATTCAGGGTGAGACCCAGATGTTTCATCTGGGTCCCTGCCCTGATCCGGGCGCCCTCCACCACAATGTGGGCCCCAGGTGGTGGCCCCCGCCGAGAATTCGTGACCTATCTGAGCTAACCAAAGCTAAGCTATGTATTCATACTTATATGATTTACTGATACATATCTGTGTATGAAACATATATACCTCGAAAATTCTTATATGTATTTTGTGTCGGATAATTTTTCTAAAATATTTTAGTTCGATAAGGGAAAAAATAAAACCCTTCCACTTTCATGTGTAAGTGTGTGGATGTGATATGTGTAATGTTGTCGCAGTGTTGTAAGATTATGTATCACTGTATCGCGCGAGCAGCGTACTCAAGGGCTTCACGCCGAGGAAACCGACCTAGGCTTGAGCCGCTGCTGAGGGGGGCCAACAGATTGTGTGGGAGCGAAATTTACCCCCAGACTAAACATTGTAGGTGGTAGAGCCATGCTGAAGCTATTACTGGTTTTTACATGAAAGGGTCGGTACCACCCTCTCACAGAAAACTGACGTGAAGTAACAGTGCTTGCATTGTTACGTTTCGTTCGGTCAGCGAGAGCACCGGATAACGTACCCCGTTTCCACTCCTCCTCTCCCAAACACAGGCTGGCCACGCACTTACGACTCTCCTGGTGTTGCAAGTGTTTATGAACGGTGGTGATCAATTAACATTAGGTGACCTGTTCATTTGCTTCCTATGATATTAAAAAAATCTGAAATATTAACAGTTCGCTACGTAAAGTATTTACCAATTATAATTAACTCCAGATAATATTAAATCACGTAGTTGGTTCATTTTGGGTGATCACATGATTTAATTGAATAATTTGCCTTATATAGTATTAGTTTCTACCTGTGTAGTATATCTATATCTTGTAGCATATATTGTGTATGTATTATGCGTGACGTTACCTACCTATTGTTATTGTAAATAAAATACATTCATAGTAAACAAATAGTTTGTAATAATTATTTGAGCAAGGTCTTCCATAGAAAAATCATTTTTCAAAGTGGTCCGTCCACTCTAATAACTTCTAATAATAACAAATACCAACGAAAAGAACAACAACGTCAATATTAATAACATGGAATAACAAAAAAACTATTTTGAATGCGACTGTACTGCACTTAGCATCTACACTGTCACATGTGTCAGCGTGGGTGCATTAGGGATGAGGCAAGAGCGCGGTCAAGCCCGAATGTTTTGCGAACATCTACTTCAGAGCGGTCATAAAGTTTGACACGGACTATACATAGTGTATGCCATGGATAGTAAAACCTTAGACTAGGCATAAAGAATACAGAGGCCTGTCATCGGAGATTAGAGGATTATAAAGAATATTTATATATGCAGGGAAGTTAAAAATAATAAACGAACTAATTACTAGACATCGCTTTATAATTACACACATAACACCTACATATATGTAGAACTAAATACTGCATATGGTGGATTATTCACTTAAAGCAATAAAATGTTATCTGGAGTTAATTATAATCGACATATAGGTACATGGAGTGGAAAATTTACGTAATTTTAGCTTTGCATATTACTTTAATGTTCCGCTACTATTGTTCATTTTAATTATTTACTTTTATTTTATGACTCCAGTAATCAATTAATTTTTATTGTTTGTTCATTTCTGTCTCAAATTGTTTACTTATCGCTAGCAAGAAGGTAAAATATAATAAAAATCCGTAAAAAATATAGTAAAAAATGTATAGTATATAACAAAGTCCATAGTATAAAACAAAGTCCCCTACCGCGTCTGTCTGTCTGTCTGTTCGTGATAAGCTCAAAAACTACTGAACGGATCTTCATGCGGCTTCACCAGCGGATAAAGTGATTCAGGAGGACCGTTGTAGTATATAATTTGTCCAGGATTTTTTTATTATCAGGGCGGGACAACGTCTGCCGGGCCCGCTAGTTACTATATAATACAATTTTCATTAGTAATTGACATTATTATTATATATTATTATTATTCTTTTTTATTTTAAAAATCAACCGCCTATTTGTTCAAAATTACCAATGAGGTTGCTGCCCTTATACAAACTTATTTTGCTATGTTCCATATTTTTAAAACGAGTGTTTACAAGTCGTTTACAGTCGGAGTCATATCTTCATTTTCACATACAATATCTTCTGAAAGTTGCAACCTTGTGGTTATACTGGCACTGTTACTGTTACTTAAACCTGTTACTTATTATAATAGGCAAATCTATTGAATCATAATTATTTAAAGACGTATTATATTGTACTAATATTTCTATTTCATTCGTTTGTTTACTACACCATTTTCATGCCTATATTTTCTTGCGTGGAGATATTGTGGGGTGTAATTATCCCATTTTCATGCCTAAAGTCAACCCCATTTATCGTCCATTATCATTGACTCCAGAGTACAATTACAATATTACTGTATATGTTTATTACGCTTATATGAATCACAAATCTAGATTGCCCTCAGTATGCTTATGTTTTTAATTAGTGAAAAAAAGTTTAATGTATTCACATATTGTGAGTTTTTCGGAGGTGGTTTGCTACAGAAATGATCCTAAGCTATGATTTTTTTAAGTGAATACTTTTTTACGCGTCTTGAGTGGTATTTTATGCGGGAGATAAATTTATAATTTCGGCTAAGCATTACCGATCGTATTGCGCTTGCGCGGGTTCCGTCAGACTAGCGACGCATAGTACTAGCAGCCTGAGTGCATCTAATATTTATATTTTGTATTGAGATTTTACAGCCCATTATATATTTGATTAATTAATGAACTGTATAAAAATGTATATAATTATTGTTCGGAGTGTCAATAGATGTGAAAACCAGAGTAATGATAATAATTTTAATTTACAAATTATGAAATTTTAATAATTTACAATAAGATAAATTAAAACATACAAAACAGAACACAGTTGTTTTATTGTATTGAGTTATCACTTCTTGACTGTCTCGATTTTATTTATCGAACTGACTACGCTATTGGCTTGATGGGTCTTCACAGCCTCACCGGACTACGATCCTATAGAATGAGCAGCTACAAATTGGTATTACGAAACAAAACATATAGGTATTCGATAATTAATTTAAATACAGTGATAGCCAAACTTTTTAACCGCTCTGAATATATAATATATATAACTAGCGGATCTGGGGGACGTTGTCCTGCCTTGATAATAAAAAAAATCCTAAAAGTCAACGCAACGCCACCTACCGGGTCCAATTGTGAATCTAAACCATTCTCGGATCTACTGGAACACGCACACAAAGTTTTATTAAAATCGGTCCAGCCGTTTAGGAGGAGTTCAGTGACATACACACGCACAGAAGAAATTTATATATAAAGATATCATATAAGGCAAACGAACAGGCGGGTCACCTAATATTAAGTGTTCACCGCCGTATATAGACTCTAGCAACACCAGGGGAGTCGTAAGTGCGTTGCCAGCCTGTGTTTAGGGAGAGGGTAAGAGAGAGGGGGAGGGGGGATGAGCCTCTGACGCTCTCACTGACCGAACGAAACGCAACAATGCAAGGACTGTTACTTCACGTCGGTGTTCTGTGGGTCGGGTGGTGTAGCACCCCGGGTGAGCCGACCCGTTCATGCTGAAACCAGTAATAGTAGCTTCAGCGTGGTTCTACCACCCTAAAATATAGCTGTAAGTTCCATCTTACGCATAGTATAGTTAAGATTTTAAAAGAAAACATGGCTACAATATTATTATAGTTATCTAAAATTGGCATTTATTTATCCTTATGTTATCTACGGCTCATTTTGAAATGCAACAATTCATATAATATAATACGTATTTGTATATATAAATTTGACTTTCGTGCAACTATCTCCAGAGCGGTCAAAAAGTTTGACGCAGACAGTAGTAACATACTTCACAGTTATTAGGTACGAATAATAAATGAATGTAAACGTAAGTAAAAGCTTAAAACAAAGTCGCTGTCCGTGTCTGTTGATGATCCCTTAGGTTTTTTAAACGGTACAACTGATTTGAATACGGTATTCATCAAGACTCGGAGATCTTTCCCGGAAGATTCTTGTGACAAGTTAAAACCGGCGATTCGACTGCGTTATTTATTATCTTGCTTTCTCCTATACATGCGCACTATATCGCTTGCCCCACTTTCCATATCGCTCAACCTATACGTATGCTTATAAAAATCATAATTTCTTAAAAGAAGTAAAACTAAAAAATGAAGGAGATATGTCGGGTAGTTTTTACTTGATACGCGTAAAGGAGTAAACCTAGTAGTAGTAGAGTAGTTGGGGTGTAAGGGGTGTCGAATAACATCGAAAACTTGAGATATCCAAGCCAACCTCACCTGCGCGTAGTGCACCCTGCTGAATAACGAACGAGGCAATGGTGAAAGCGGGGTGGTAGGGTTTTACAGCCTGACTGGGTCGCAACCACTATGTATATGGCGAAAAAGTGTGATTCGCCGTCATAGTGATTCGCTTCTGCGGGTCGCGTTTCGGGATCAGCCTGTGTATATCCGGCCTTCCGCAGGTCGGCATGACAGCGGCGACCGGCGATGGATACTGTGCCACTCGGTGGTCGCCATTGTTTTTGGATTGTACTGTGCTTACCATCAGACACAGTGCAGTCACTTTGCCGTGCTACAATAAAAAAAATATATAAAAAAAAGGAGTCGCGTGGGCAACCTTTTGATTCCGAATAAAAAAGCTAACCTATACCTAGCTAACCTAAACATATTTATTCATATGAACAATGTCTATTTATTCATATTTAAGAAGTGATTTTTAAATGTTTTTTTTTATTTGCATATGGAACTAAGTAGCCACAGCTTCACATCCAAAAAGCCGCAGGTTGCCGACCCCTGTCCAAGGCACTTGGTCTAAAAGATATAAAGTTATTAGAGTTTTAAGAAACTGCTATTTTTATAAGCACTCTACATATAGCGATGAGTGTTTCCTTGCCGTGGAAAAGTCAAGTAAGCAGTGTAGTTATTATGTTTTTTCCTCTTCACATAAAATATATTATAAAACGATAATAAACGATGTAGGCGAAGTTGCGGGTAATAGCTAGTACCTCAATACGTGCGTTAAGGTAAGGTAAGTTTATGAACCGTGGGCCGGCATGGGTTTGTCACGTTTTGTAAATCACATGGCGTCCCAACACACAACGTGCTCACAAACTTCAACCGGTAAGTACACGCGACCCTCCCGAAGTACCCTAGGGCTTCTCGCAGAGTTTAAATCGATTTTCTGTTATGAAACTCGGTTAAATGTGCTCTTACTTCTATGGAATCCTTTACTAATGACGCCTGATTTTACTGTTACCAGAAATAATTACATCTATTTATATGTACTAGTGGGCGCTAAGTGGTCGACGTTCGACCATAGTTCATAGATTTTTTAAAGTTTGAACTTTATTAGGGTTCTTTTGTCAACTTACTTCTATAATCAAAGGCTTTCATCATGGCTATGCTACTTTTTTTAATTATGTAAACATGAAAAAATCTATGTCAAAATTAAATAATAATTATACATTTGAAACAAACAACAGGCTGTTACATATTCTTATTACATATTATTCAAAATTAATTTTACACGACATCATGAGTGGGGAGTATTTTTAGGTGATATTGAATTAAAGGTAGTCTGTACATAATGAAGAATAGTGATATGCCCGGTATCATCGTTTGGAAAAGTAATGGATACACGATAGAATTAAATGATGAATTTAAAACAAACATATTTTTAATACTACCATTAACTTTTGAAAAGAATTGATTTTTGTTCAAAATTCATCAACAACTGTACCAAATATAATTGCTATATTAGGTTGAACTGCATCATTGTAACCGCGGATATCTAAACCACAGATTAATTTCGTGAGCAAACAAATTTTGTTATTTTGAATTTGCAAGGTATTTTTTGGCTCTTTTTATTGAATCATCATTTAAAGTGAGTTCACAATAAAAATACTAAATATTAAAATATTGACATTGAATTACGTAATATTGCTTTACTCTTATGACAACTTGAAGCAAAATGAAAGCAGTCCTGTCACCTAAAAAAATTCACATTCAATAATACCAAAGAGAGTAATAATTATTTCAATGGTTCCGTAAATTATGTATCAAATAATTATTAATGTATTTTATTTTATACAATTCACCTACAATTTGACCAGTTGATTTCAAAGGGCATGCAACGTCAGTCATGTTAAAAATATTGAAAAGGGTGATCGGAACGTAAGAGTAAAATGACGGATGACTTTGTCAAAACGTCTTTTTTATTTACATGTGTGATATGTTGTGTAAATTCCAAGCAGTAGTGTGAGTAATGTGTATCGTTACATAGTATAAAATAAAGTCCCCTACCGCGTCTGTCTGTCTGTCTGTTCGCGATAAACTCAAAAACTACTGAACGGATTTTCATGCGGTTTTTACCATTGGATAAAGTGATTCACGAGGAACGTTTTAGTGTATAATTTGTCAAGGATTTATTTTTAATCAGGGCGGGACAAGGTCTGCCGGGCCTGCTAGTTTTAATTAATTTAATATGCATGCAATGTATTTTATATATAAAAATTGCTTTCTGCACTTTTCTTCCATATAAACTTTAACTATGTCAAATTTCAAGTTCATCCGTTCACACAATTCGCTCAAAAAGGGGTACAAATATTTTTTGGCTTCACGTATTAATATATATGAATGATGTTCTTATAGGTATAAAATAAAAAGTAAAATAGAAAGTAAGTCAACTCTAATACGATGGAAATCCTAAAGTGAATGAGTTATCGTAAAACCGTGGAACTTTGTCCAAATTTTTTGCATTTTCTGGTTCATTTCTCAATATGTTTTCAATAATAATATTACTTTTAATTTGTGATTATGCTAGACCACTGCCAACCGAACTGTTCTTTGCAAATAATATAGAATAATGAAAATGTATATTTATATGAGAAAATCGCCTATTTAGAGAGCGTCAATTTACCGAAATATTTTTATATCCTAAAGCGATATCAATCAGGTTAAATATTCGTATGTTTCTTAGGTATTTATTACGGATTAATTGTAGTTTAAAAATTTACTTACTTGTTGCAATTGCAAATAAAAGTTGTATAGAAAATTGTTTACTCTTCTTTTGGTCCGCAAATTACACTACCAACTTTGGGGCACGGATTCACGGCTAACTAAAGTGGCATTAGCAAAAGTAGCTTATATAGAGTTGTCAGAGATATAGTCAAATATCTAAACTGTCATTTAATAAAACCACACTCTTTAAATTGTTCCAATAGTTTTCAAGACTTATAAACGAAACTATTATGGGCAAACTCACATCAATTGGGCAATCTTGCTATATTGGTATTCCTGAGGATTACATTGAAACGCTTCAATTGCCGATGATACTCCATCAAAGGTAATTTAAAGTCGACAAGGGTTAACGGTTTATAGAGATTTCGTAGTAATAAGAAAACTACAATTAATTAAGACAGGACATAGATTTTTTTTTTTTTTTCGAACTGACTATGCTATTGACCTGGCAAGGTCTTTACAGCTTCACCGGACTACGACAGGACATAGATATTTTGACAAAACAATTGGCACGATAACGCACACATACGATGTTGTTTAGAAACGAAGCGCTTATTACGTATCTATATAGTTATAACATCATTGCACTGAAAACTTCGGTTCATTCGAAATGATTGCGTTTGAACGATTGACTCGGTATCTGTTCATATTAACTACTCAGCCATCTTTAAAACATAACCTGTACTTTTTTCCAAATTAAAAGTAATATTTAGATGCTATCTACGTCTTTAATTATCCAGTTTAAAACTATATTATAATAAAAAATACTTTTAATATGATAGCTTATCGTGCAAAAGAGATAGACTGTGCTATTGTCTATATATTTTGATAGGTATAGTACTGTTGATAGGGATAGAGAAGGCCAGGCAACGAGGTCATGGAATTAGGTCGTCGGGTGCATTCCGCGAACGGGGTTGCACAGAACAACACACCTACATATATACGGGTTATGCAACACGTCTGATGTTTGACAAACTGCTTGAATTCTACTGTTAAAAGGAATTCAATATTACAATGGAAATTAATTAATCATGTAAGAAATTTCTCGTCTTAATTTTTATTTTATTTAATTGTGAGGTATATCGGATATCTATTGAATGTAAGTAAATAATGTAAGCACTAAAAATCACTATATATTATAAAACAAAATCCTCTGACATGTCTGTCTGTCTGTTCGCGATAAACTCGAAAACAACTGAACAGGTTTTCATCATTTATATGGTTAAGGTATATAATTTCTCAAGGTTTTTTTAAATATGGGAGGGGGGGACGTACTACGTCCGTCGGGCCCGCTTGTTATTTTATACAATGAGAAATCGATAATACGTTGCTACTATATACGTTGATGCCTGAAGAAAAAACCATGCACGCCTTTTTAAGCCACATTGCAGTCACGTAGGTGTGTGAAGTTTGGCATAGTTAAAATTCATATGAAGGAGTGCAGGATAATAAAATATATACATCTTACAAATGCAGTAAATTAAATTAAATATTCTTCATTGTTTATTTTTATACTGAATTTCAGGCACGTAAAAGTCATACACATGTTAGTCTGCGGTCAAACAGTTGCTCTGAGTAATTGATATACATTATTATTAAATAAGTTATACTGCATGGTTAAATACTGGTAAATAGTTGCAATACTCTGAAAGATAACTCATTAATTGCTTCTCATTCTAAATCAATGTTTAATATTTAATCTAATTATCTCGAGAAACGTAAAACTGATATACACTCAATATCAGGCGATTTACGTAAAAACGAACAGGCTGGTGTAATAAATGAATCACGCCCTGTCGCGTACTCCGGGCCGCTTCCCTTTGTTCGACCGTGCGGCGTTCCCACGATAAGCAGTTACGTAATGATTAACCTTGTCTTGATTAACCTTGATTAACCTTCACTGAAGCAAGGTGTGATTTTTTTACGTTTAAAATTATCGTTCCCATACTTTTAAAAGTTTTAGAACAAACTTTAAATAAGGTTCCCTTTGTTGTTTATGAGTATTTGTTTTGATATTATTATTTTATATGTTAAATGTGACCATAAACTAGCCCACCATTGAAGGGTGTTAACCTTTAAACAATCACCTGGTATAACGTAAAGGTACCAGTGTTAAACTATACCCCGGTAACGAAGATATGTAATAAAACCTACAAAAAATAGAAATCATTTGTTTTTATAGACTCTGATAACACTTAATACTAGACAACACATATTAGCTTAGATTGCATTATGGGAGTTAAGAATTATCAGTCGTTCAATTTCAAAAATAACAGCGTATATTCGATTGTTTGAATTCTTTATTGAAATAGAATGACAGGTACGTTTTTTTAAACTTTTTTTATTGTAGCTCGGCAAAATGACTGCACCGCGCCTGATGGTAGTAAGCACAGTACAATCCAAAAACAATGGCGACCACCGAGTGACACACCATCCATCGCCGGTCGCCGATGTCATACCGGCCTGCGAAAAACTGGATATGCACAGGCTGATCCCGAAACGCGACCCGCAGAAACGAATCACTATGACGGGCTTTTTCGCCATATACATGGTGGCCGCGACCCAGTCAAGCTGCAAAACCATACCACCCCGCTTTCGCCATTGCCTCGTTCGTTATTCAACGTTTTAAACAAAAGCGGGTTTGTTGTGATGTATGTGTATCCCGTACAAACGGCTCAATCACGTTGATTGTACAGTAACGCTTACGTTGTTTCAAGCCCAGCGCGGCGTTCTGCTAATGGATTGCAGGTTTTATTCGCTATCAGTTGTTGAATACAGACAACGACAATTACGTGATTGTTTCCACTTATATGTTATAACTAGCAAACCCGGTCACGCGTTGTTGTGGCTATTACGTTCTAAATGAAAATTATGATAAACTATTTGGTATTATTACGTGGTAATGAGTCTTCCTAAAAACTTGATACGGAAAAAGCAAGGTTACGTAATAAATAGATCAGCAGAACACGTGTATTATAAATTGGAGTTGCAAAATTAATTAAAAATTAAAATGTAGCGCCATCTATGAGACATCAGTCAGTCCTACAGTTTTCTGTCAACAAATTAAATTAAAGCGCCATCTGTTCTAAGGCTAATGAGACTTATAATTATTAACAATAATGAATGAATACTTTATTGCATTATTTAATTTGTTTGTACACTAACGATCTTAACGCTACATGGCATTTCCTTCCAGCTAACCAGCGGTTTTGTTGTCACAAATAAAAATTATCGTAGGTAGTGCAAATACGAAAGAAGTGAAAAAAGAGTAAAGTTTATAAAAATAATCAACATTGACGGTCATTTAATTTGTAATTATAAATATTGACGCCATTAATCGAAATATAAATTATCCCATCTCTCAAGTTGGACCAAATTATATATACATATAGGCCAACTTTCATGAAGATCGGTTCGGAATTCATCGTGGATCGTAGATGTTTATTAATTGTATTCTTTTCTAAAGCGTCGTTACAGAATGAAAATAGTTTTAGAGATTATGTCTTGTAGCGTTTTAAGTTCTATAGTTATGTTATTAAAAAACTATAAACAGAAAGTCTGCCTCGATAAGCTTTTAACCTCATAAAAAAAAGTTCAAAGACTTGGTCATAAACAACATTTTAAGTCAAGTATTGAGTACTTTACAATATATTTTATTGTTAGCTTTTTAATGCTTTTTGATAGAAAAAAACAACAATCATATTCTCTTTGGGACTATATACACTTAGACGTTGACAATCAAAACTTCAAAATAATTGTAATTTTTTTGTAGATAAAATAAATATAATAAAACACAAGTGATTTTTCAAATGAAATGACAGATGAAGGAAAACCGAAATTGACTTTAACTGAAGAGATGTTTTCAACTTTTGCCTTACGCAAGAATTTGAAAGATCAGCCTGGAACCGAACCTGGTACATCCTATGAAGTATTTCGAAACAACACCACAGCTGTAGAAGTCGTTGTCAAAGAAGTACCGAACCGGGATAAGAAAGAAAGTAATATACCTAAGGATAATACATATAAGAATTTGCAAGAAGAAATAGAAAGTTATAAAAATGAGCTAAACAAAGCGAACAAGGCATTTCAAAATGCAAAAAACGGTTTCAAAATTATTATCGATGAGATGAGAGGTATAATTAATGAAGCTAATCAGAGAGAAATTAATACTAACGCAAAAGCTATAACTCTGGAAATAGAAAACGAAAAATTAAAAACATTACTCGAAAATAAAGGCAATATGTTAAAAAAAATTCAAACAGAATTGAACGGTATGAGAAAATCATTAAAATACATTCTAAAATGTGTCTTTATAAATCAAAAAGCACCTTATAACACGAGTAACGATTCATCTGGTTACAATGAATTTGAAAGTAACTTAAGGGACGACGTTAAAGTTAAATTTGCTATAACCGACGACAATACATTAGACAGCAGCATATCCAAAGGTACAAAGGTGTCCTTTGAAAAGAATTAAATCTAGATCAGAGTTTTGTTAAGATATAAAAATTGTATTGAACTTTTTGTAAAGGTTATTGTTATTTATTGATTGCCTCTAGTAGCTTCTTTGATCAGGTTTTATTATATACTAGCTTTTACTCGTATTAGTTTTGATTTAAACTATCCTTAGGGAACATCTATTATCCGCATATCTACATTTTATAAGTATATCTATTTTTTTAAAATCTATTCTAATATTATAAAGCTGAAGAGTTTGTTTGCTCGAACGCGTTAATCTCTCTTAAGTCGTAAAGCCACGCTGAAGCTATTACTGGTTTCAGTATGAGTGGGTGTAGTACCACCTTCTCATAGAAACACCGACGCAGTGAAGTAACAGTGCTTGCATTGTTGCTATTCGTTCGGTTAGTGAGAGCGCCGGAGGCCCACCTCCCCTCTCCCCCCTCCCCTGAACACAGGCTGACAACGTACATGCGACTCCCCTAGTGTTACCATCAGGTGACCCGCCTGTTCGTTTGCCTCCTATAATATATTTTAAAAAAAATTGCAGGGTCCATTTAAAAATCTTTCAGTGTTAGATAGCTAATTTATCGTGGAAGGCTTATAGGCTATACAATCACGTTAAGCTTCCACTTCCGCGGCGTGTTAGCGATAATCCAAAGTAACTATTCCACGTGAAAGAACTCGCGGACAGATATATTAGATAATATATGAGGCGAATTATGAAATGAAAAGAAAAGTAAATAGATATAACTACAACGATAACTAGCACGTTTTGTTGCAATTTTATACCTAAAACATTTACAAAACGAAACGAACTAACCACAAACGCCTACGGGAACACATATAGTAAGACTGTATGTAATACTGTATGAAAAATATTAACAATAATAATATCTGTCTAATAATAATATAATTGTATATTATCAATAATAGGTGTCTGGTGTCGCTTGTGACCCACGAATGCCCTTGAAACTCAAAGGGAAGGTGTATAAAACTATTATAAGACCAGTAATGTTGTACGCATCTGAGTGCTGGGCGACTAGAGAGACGGATGAGAGAAAACTACATGTGGCAGAGATGCGAATGTTAAGGTGGATGTGTGGTGTAACTAGAATGGATAAGATTAGGAATGAATATATCAGAGGAAGTTTGAAAATAGCACCAGTAACAGAGAAGTTAAGGAGTAATAGGTTAGCATGGTATGGGCATGTTATGAGGAGAGATGACGACCATGTAACTAGAAAAGCTTTGAGTATGACGGTCGATGGATATAAGAGTAGAGGAAGACCGAAAAAAGGATGGATGGATTGTGTGAAAAATGATATGTGTGTAAAAGGTGTGTTGACTGAGATGACATCTGATAGGCGAGCGTGGAAAAGGAAAACATGTTGTGCCGACCCTACTTAGGTGGGATAAGGGTAAGAAGATGATGATGATGATGATGAATATCAACATATAAACCTATTATTAATCCAATAATAAATTCCTAAGTAAGTGTGTACACAAACTACACTGCATTGAAAGGTAAAATAAAATATACTATTTTCATTACCCTAATACATATTCTCAGTAAAATTATTCAAAGTCATGTTTCATATTGGTATTTCTCAGATAACCGTATATTATTTTTAATTAATAAGGCATATTACGCACTTAATCTGAATGATTCCGGCATCTATTATTATTTGTAATTGCCTTCTTTGAGTCGCTATATTTCAAAATAAGCTAAATTTAACTTTAACCGTTCCTAATATTTTACGTTTTTTTTTCAAGATTTTCATATTTTGTACATATAAAATAATACTAGCTTCTGTTACTTACTAACTGAATATATAAAATATAATAGTACTGAATAGTTACTTTGTGTCAACGCTAATAAGTAGCGGAAGCTCTCAAAAGAAAAAAAAGTGTGTGTGTACTTATATACACGCGTTAGAAGTTATACTTCTTTGCCGTAACAAGATAAAAATCTTTTCAAAAATTTTATCTTTCGCCTTATTCTACGTTTGTAGAAAAAACGACACTAACAATTGAAAAAGTTGACTATATAGCTAACTTCAGGGTGTCGGTTTTTCGTGACGGTGTGCACGCGCATCGTAATATTTTCAGAGTGTCGGTTTTTGGTCACGGTGTGCGCGCGTATCGTAAAAATTTACTTTCATTATTTTTCCCTAACGCGCCAAACGAAGTATAACTTCAAAAAAAACGATTTTGAAACATTCTTCATTGGTGCTCTGCCCCTATTGGTCTTAACGTGATTATATATAGCCTATAGCCTTCCTCGATAAATAAGCTATCTAACACTGAGATTAGCACAACCAAACAAACAAACCCTCCAGCTTTATAATATTAGTATAGATGAAGATCATGAAACTTAAAACCTTATGAACGGCAACATTTGAACTTCGTTCTCGATGTATAAAAACGATGTATAAAAAGTTATATGAACGATTAAAATTTGATTTAGCTAGATAGATTTTGAAATGTAACAACTCACTTATAAAATAGCAAAACCTTTTTGAAATGATACCTTTACAATAGACATCGTATAACTGTGCCAGGTGCATTAGCTTACAATAGTGTAGAATCAATCGTGCCGTGCAACTCGGCCGGGTGCATAACCGGTTAACCGGTAACCAGGTCAGGTTGCGACCGGGTCACGCGGTCAACCCGGTCACCGGGTTGCGGAAGACACGCCCGGGTATCAAGCCCGCGCCGTCTCTCTTATCGCGTTCGACGGCTCTCGTGTACTTTCTAGTGCACGACGAGAGAAAATGATGAGTGGGATTTACTATTAGTAGAAAATTCTTAATTTTTTAAATAAGTCCTTTACAATTTGAGAGTCACAGAATTCTTATATGGTTTAACTGCAGAAGAAAGAACTCTACACCTTTTTCTAACGCAAAGTAGTATTGCTCACTCTAATGTGTTCTGTAGATTAGATTTGACAGCACACGAGGCTTTCTAACTCAGAACATAACATGAAAAAATTAATGAATTAAAATTTTATTGAATTTTAAATTTAATATTATGAGTGCTCGTGCCTCAGAATCAATTTGGGTTTATGCCTGGACTTGAGACAACAGATGTAATTTTTGCACTTCGGCAACTGTGTATAAAATACAGTTGTGTACATAAGAATTTGCATATGGTGTTTGTTGATCTGGGGAGAAGGTATATGATCGAGTACCCTGAGATGTTCTGTAGTGGGCACCGAAAAAGAAAGTAGTGCCTGGGAAGTACAACTTATTCATTGTATGTACAGACAAGCCAAAACACACGTTAGGCCCGAAGCTGGAGTTACCGATAATTTCAATGTGGCTGTAGGTTTACAGATCAGACATACAGGAGGAGACACCCTGGTTTATGCTGTTTGCTGATGATATTGTTCCTGTCGGCGAAGATGCTACTGAGGTCCAGAGTAGGCTAGTAAAGTGACGAGAAAAACTGGAGAATGTTGGTTTGAAAATCAGTAGACTAAAAACTGAATATTTGTTTTGCGACTTTGGTGGTCCATCCAGTTTTTCCCCTATAGCTTTAAATGGTATATCCTTACTAACCTGCTCTGATTTCCAGTGTCTCGGTTCTCTGATCCAAAACGATGGTTGCATAGACAAAGACGTGAGGAATAGAATAAATGCAGGGTGGATGACAAGGCGACAGGTGTCTGGTGTAGCTTGTGACCCACGAATGCCCTTGAAACTTAAAAGGAACGTGTATAAAAATATTATAGGACCAGTCATGTTGTACGCATCTGAGTGCTGGGCGACGAGAGAGACGGATGAGAGAAAACTACATGTGGCAGAGATACGAATGTTAAGGTGGATGTGGGATGTAACTAGAATGGATAAGATTAGGAATGAATATATCAGAGGAAGTTTGACCAGTAACAGAGAAGTTAAGGAGTAATCGGTTAGCATGGTATGGGCATGTCATGAGGAGAGATGAATGATGATGGATTGTGTGTAAAAGGTGTGGATACTAAGATGACATCTAACAGGCGAGTGTGGAAAAGGAAAACATGTTGTGCCTACCCTACTTAGGTGGTATAAGGGTAAGAAGAAAGAGGATAAGGGTAAGGTGAGTGCTCGTCTAGCGGTCGTAAGTCGACCACATTGAAACGTTAAAAAAAAGCAATATTTCCAACTTATTGATAACACTAAAGCTTATCAATAGCTACTAAACAAAAATAGAATGAAGACAATCGGCTGAGAAACAGAGGAGGCAGATGTCCTTAACCGTTTCCCCAATACTTATGTATGTATATAAGATAAATCATTGATATACGAAGTCGAGGATGAAGTCGCGGGCCGACGCTAGTTTTAGTTAATGTAAATAAAATAGCAACATTGTGATAAAACCATAATATTTTGGCAGGACTTTTCTTAGTTTCGCTGGGATATGTAGCAGCCCTGAAGTTGAAAATCCGCCGTTAAGCACCTGTTGGTGTGTTCCGACAGCTCAACTTAAGAGCCAGCCTCATCTAGGCTTAGCGTGTTTACAATCTCAGACCACGTCGTTATTTAACATCAGATGATTTGATATACAAAAATCCAAGATGCGCACTTAACGTCTCGCAGACGGCACACAAAAATGAGTGCATAATTTTGGATTATGCACTTATTTCAAATAATCTCGCGTCGCTTGCTTTCTTGTAAAAACAATTTTAAATCATTAGGGTAAGGGTGAATTTGCAAAATCATAAGTTTATCGCATTATTATAACCACGTTATTTTGGGGAGTTTTTGCGGCCGGTTTTGATTGCTACTTTTATTCGAGACTGTTTTTAATGGGTTTTTAATTATTTTTAATGAATGCAATGCACAAATGTTTGTTTCTTTGTCATGCTTTGTTCAAAGATATGAAAAAATGACATAGGTTATTTTCCATCCCGAAGAAATGTATTGTTCCGACCGATATATCAACTCTACATTAACGCGATGGATGAATGTTTGTTGCTCTATCACGTAAACACGTACACACTAGAATAACACAGACTATAATCTGTAAATAATTATTTTTTTCGAACTGACTATGCTATTGTCCAATCAAGGTCTTAACAGCTTCACCGGACTACTAAGGCGAGCGCTTAAGGCACTCAGCCGATTTTATTTTGACAACTAGGTTAAGGGTGCTCGGCACACATCGGCTTTGGCTGTTGCCTGATATATGCAATTCGCGACCTATGTGAGCTTTAACGTGGGGAAATCCCTTATGGATACGACACCCCCCGGAGGAGAGGGTGAGTTATGTTGGACTCGCACAGACTAAAACCCCACGGTGTACCGACAGACCGTTTTGAGGGGGCGGCAAGGGATCGAACAAGCTAATCAACCTTGTAGAGCCGCTCCCACGGTCCGCCCGGCGGTAGGTGACCGCCGGGCTCCTACCTATAGAGGGACAGACCGGGTACACACCGGCTGCCCCCCCTCGTCCGCCGGACCCGTGCAATGAGGAGATGGGCCCCCCGGCCCATCCCCTCAGGTCCGGCTACGGTGGCAGGAGGAGTTGGGCGAAGCGCCTTCTCCTCCTGCCTGTCCTCCTTTGGCGGAGACGGCCACTTTGAGGGTCTGCCTCGCGGGCCCTCTCCGCCTCCTCCTTCTGCGAGATGACCTCCTCGCAGAAGGAGGCCATCGCTCGCCAAGCCTGTTCGCTGCCGAGCATGGCCGAAACCACGCTCGGCAGCGATAAGTCCGTTCCCACGGCCGCCGCCAGGATGCGGCGCTGCTCCCCCCACGCAGCACACTCAGACAGCGTGTGCTGCGCGGTATCTTCGTCAGCACCGCAGTCGTGGCAGGCGCCCATCGGCTCCCTGCGTGCGATCTGGTGCAGGTACCACCCGAAACAACCGTGTCCGGTGAGTGCCTGCACCAGTCGGAACGTCAGGGAGCCCCACTCCCTGGATGTCCACTCCCGCAGGACCGGGCGGACGGCGTTCACTGTGAACCACCCGAACCGCTCGTCCGCCAGGTCCTGCTGCCACCTTTCGACGGCGTCTCCTCTGAGACGCCGTCTCTCCGCCTCTACGTCCCTGGGAGCCGGAGGCTCCCCCCTTCGTTTCCTCGCCCCCGTGAACTCGTACACGGCGGCGAGAACTCCTGCCTCCAGCTCCCAGGGCAGGGAGCCGGCGACCGTGAAGGCCGCCGCCGAGGACACCGTCCGATACGCCCGGATGTGACCTAAGCTAAGCTAACTATTCATGCATAAATGAGTTGTGGAAACATATATGTGTACCGAGCATACATAACTCAATAACTCTTATATATATTTCGTATTGGATAATATTCTAAAATATTTCAGTTTGATAAGGGTAAAAAGATAAAACCCTTCCACTTGCATGTGTAAGCGTGTATGCGTGCACGTGTGTGGAGGTGATATGTGTAAAAATACATTTTTAAATTAACCAAAATGTAATGATAAGTTTCAAATAAATCTGATAAATTACTGCCATCTTAGAGCTACCCTGTCGTGCGCTGTTGAACTGTTAGAGTTATCACTAGGACATTAATAAAGAACAAACGAAGTGATAGGTGACCGTTAGTGTGTGTATACAGTCTGGTGTTCATCCACTTGTCATTTCTATATTATCTATACATATAATAAGAATGTAAGTCTAATGTGTCTGTACTGTTTTGGATTTTAGTAATACAGATGACAGAGAAGTGTCTGTCTGTCTGTCTGTCTGTCTGTTTGTATGAACATGCATCACTGCTAAAATACTGCGTTCATGATAAAACCTCTTCAAAGAATTCATAAAGAATATAGTCTTTGTTTCAATAAAATCGATACGGTCTATCAAAAGTAAATAAGAAACTTTATACATTCATTTGTAGAGTCACTATTTTTTTACATTACGTTCCACGCAGACGGAGTCGCGGGCACAGCTGGTATACTATATTGATATAAAGCTCAAGATATGAATGTTTTGTTTATTGAAACTAGAACTACCGGTCAGATGTAAATAGATCTTATATCATTTTGTTGTTTGTTTATCCTACCCTAGAACCGGAGCAATTACCATGCTAAATGTGGGTCAGGAAGAACGCTAAGCGAGTACGTAGTAATAGTGCGGGCGGATTATACCACGCGTTTTGTGAGGTCTTGGGAGCTTAATATATTTTTTTATTATTACTACATTATTATTTAATATCTTAACTTCATGTTGTATACAAATATACAGAAAAATAATTATTAATTTAATTATTTTTTTTTTAAATTAAAACGTTATCAATTGCATTTTTTAATGTAAAGAAATAACATAACTTACGTGCGTACATAAGACTATAGATACGTTTTTTTATATACATATTATAAAATATTTTCAAGCGCGATAATAACAACTCGTATAAATAATTACGCTGATATTGAAGATTGCGGACGAATTAATTCATTATGTATCAACTGAAATAGTCCGTATAGTATAAAACTGTACTAATTTCTATTCAAACGCAGTCAACGCCAAACCACGCGAATCTAATGAAATGAATACATTCCCTAGATGAAAACGATCAAAGCTATCCGTTGGTTGTTATTTCACGTAGCCACAGCCCCAATCTTTATATTGATACTAGTTTACACGTACACGTGTGTACTAAAGTGAAAATGAGACCAAATCTTCCTTTACAGTAAGACCATTTAATACTAAACGGCGATATTGTCAATACAAATCGGCTTGTAGGTGGTAGAGCCACGCTGAAGCTATTACTGGTTTCAGCATGAATGGGTCGGCTCGCCCGGGGTAGAACCACCCGACTCACAGAAACACCTATGTTAAGTAACAATGCTTGCATTGTTGCCTTTCGTTCGGTCAGTGAGAGAGCTGGAAGCCCACCTCCCATCCCCCAAAGACAGGCTGTCAACTCGCTTGCGACGGCCCTGGTGTTGCAAGTGTCTATGGGCGGTGGTGATTTCTTAACATTAGGTAACAACCTGTCCGATTGTCTCCTATATTATAAAAAAATGTTCTGTCTCGTTAACTCATATATTTATTAAAGCGTTTTCCCCCCCACTCCCCCTTAAAGACAGGCTGTCAACGCACTTGCGACTCCCCTGGTGTTGCAAGTGTCTATGGGCGGTGGTGATTTCTTAACGTTAGGTAACAACCTGTCCGATTGTCTCCTATATTATAAAAAAATGTTCTGTCTCGCTAACTCACATATTTATTAAAGCGATAATGGTTTGATAGCATGTTTGGACACTGCGTCGGTGGATATAGGTTCGAATGCAAGCTTTCGGTAAAGGAAAATATCGTGATGACCCCATAGCATGGTGGTAGGGTTTTTTCTTACCCCGCCTGGCTAGCTACGCCCTTCAAATTGAAAATCTATCGCCAAGAACCTGTTGGTGTGTTCCCGTAGTTGCACTTGAGAGCCAGTCTAGTCTACGTTTAGCGTGTTTACCATCTTGGACCACATCGTCATTTAACATCAGGTGAGATTCTGGACAAAATTTATAGAGTATGTAAAAAAAAGTTTTAACCAAAATATTTCAGTTTCCTTACGAGATTTTCAACACTTTTTTTTCATGCAAACCTTTATAAATAAAATCGATTTTTATTTAGGACTAGCATCTGTCCGCGTGGAATAGTTATGTAGCTACCGAGTATGTCATCCTCTTTGGCAGACAAATTTTGTATATATTGTAAATAGAACGTCGTGCAAACAAATTAACGATCGCGTCTCTATGAATACCTTATATGGTCATATTAATAAACACTCTATTTCACGCACTCCGAGTATTATTATTACGCTGTCCGTGTCAGTCTAGAATCTTATAGTAGTGAGCCCGAAGCTCCTACAGCTACTTAGGCATACTTAGCGCTAACATGCATCCGAAGCTCGCAAAAGGAAAAAAAAACGATTTTGAAATATTCTTCTTTGGTGCTCCGCTCCTATTGGTCTTAGCGCGATGATATATAGCCTTCCTCGATAAATGTGCTATATAATAAACAAACAATCCTTCCACCTTTAAGAATTTTAAGTGTAGATGTATATAATAATACATTTATGCGATGGTCGAATGATTCCTAAAACTGTAATTCGTGTAAAATAATTATTAAGGAAAGTGAAACTTTTCTAGGGGTAAGTTTTCGTTTAGGGCATTGTTTAGGTGCTGAACCAGGATCCAACCAACTTGCTGAGCGCTTACGGTTATCAAACAGAATCCATTTTTCATCGCAGGTAACAATGCGGTTCAAAATTCCTTCATTTGTGTGTCTGTTGAGCAATGCAAGGCACGTCTCGACGCGTACTTCGCGCTGGCGATTATTGAGTTCGTGGGGCACCCATTTGTCAAGCTTTTTTACCTTGCCAATTTGACGCAAATGGACCAATATTGTTTTGACGCTAACGTCAAAAGCTGCTGCTAATTCAGCCGTAGATTGTGTATCATCAGCTTCCACAATCGCCTTTAATTCGTCATTATTGACCAAAGTCTTCGGACGACTGCGAGGTTCATTTTTCAGGTCGAGATTCCCAGAACGGAAGCGAGCAAACCAATAACAGATGGTGCGTTGGTTTGTAGTGTTAGCTCTGTAAACGTCGTTGATGTTGCGTGCCGCTTGTGCCGCGTTGCTGCCATGACGGTACTCATATTCCATAATTACTCGAATTTTTAACGTATCTATGATGACAAAAAAGATTGAAATGCGATGAAAATGTTACACTAATCAATAAACAAATGACTACTTTAGGAAAAAGAATTCCATGTTTTTAAAATAAAATTAGTTTTAAATTTGAATTCTTAGCCAAACAAAAATTATTTTGATTTGAAATGGCCAGTACTGCAGAACGGCAATTTCATAGGTAAATTCACCTATTATATGTGTGTGTCGTGACAGCGATAAAATGACGTCCATGTAGAAGTATGATGTTATCCATAGTGATGTCATGGTTATAACTTAATCGATCAATCCACCAGGAACAATCGAATAAAACGTTAACCGATTACAGAAACACAACACTCAATATAATTACGACGAATTATCCGTAGATGTGACTACCTCTACTGTCTGAGCGAGGATGCCCAGTATCTAGTCGTCGGACTTACATACTTCTAACCAATGGCGTCTCACATCGGGGTAAATAATTAACAGCCGATAACTTTAATCAACAGCGTTTGAGGTCATTAGTAACAGCCGCAATATAGTCAATAGCTCAGTATCACAGGTCAATAGTAGCTCCTCTGTTATATTCTGTTGAAATGAACAGTAAATTCATTTAAAATGAAAATGATTTTAGGTAGTTAATCTTGAAATAAGTTATATATAATTGAATAACTATACACGTGAACAGAAATTCTAACGTAATATTATAAATGCGAATGTGAGTTTGTTTGTTCATTTGTTACGCTTAAACTAATGATAAGGGAATTTTGCATGCGTATTTTAAGAGGCACAGAAAAAGACACGAGGTACTTTCCATCCAGAAAAATGTACTAGTGCGAGGGATACGTCAAATTTACATTAACAAGTGTAGAGCCACGGTCTAAAACTAGTTTTAGTATGAAGTAGTAATAAACAAGAACTTTGCAATCACGTCTTTCGTGACTGGGATTATCGCCATATGCCAGACAATCCAGTCGGTTAAAGAAGCGTACCAAACTACTTACATACTGGAATATACGCAGTCTGATCCCGAAATGCGAAAGCGTGCCTCTAAAGCGGGTATATTTCCCATTGGTATATGGTTTCCTACATTATGAATGTACAAGAAAATGCGTTAAATACTATTTTATACTATGTTTCGTTAACTCAAAATGCTTAAGCTTATTATAGGAAAAATGTTTTTGCAGGTGTCTTGGAAAAAAAAAACAATATTTTTCAAAAAATGTATGCCTGTCTGCCTGTTTGTTTGAACACACGTCACTGCTAAAGTACTACGTTCACGATAAACATCAATCATAAAGCATATCCGTGAGTAATATTTAGTCTTGGTTCATTAAAATCGGTTCACTCTATCAAAAGTTTTTGTAATTTTTATGAAGACGCGACTTAAGTACGAGAGAAAAGCAGATAAGTAAATTAGTCAGTTTTATATTAGGTTCCACGCGGACGGAGTCGTGGGCTCAGCTACTAATGAATAAGAATAGTAAAACTCTTTAAAGTTGGTAAGATGTATAAAAATGGAATAAAAGGTACACAATGGCAAATAAAACGGTTATTGAAAATTGTAATCCCTCCTCAGTCGGCGCATTTTTATCCAACAGTCACCCGGAGCACCTTTTCTTCAACATAAAAGAATCTGTATTTTATACGAATCTCACAATAATACGCCAGAGCTCAATAGCAGCTCCGGGCGCATATCTAACTTACTCGCTATCGAATGCAATAATACCGGTTCAATGCATTTTTCATCGGTCTGTTGAAAATTCAGCCTGCATACGACCTTCGCTCAATCGAGAGAAGCCTCCGTTCGTGATGAAAGAGATGGCTGATATCCGAGTGCGCTCAACGGTTTTGCGTCGCTCTACGCTTAGGGGGCCAGTCGCTACGGAACCACCGCCGCCTACGTTTGCTTTTGGCACGTTTATTCACATATGTGATAACTTTTTTTTTTTCACTGAACTAGAGAGTGCATTGGCCAGTTTTTTTTTACTGAACTCTCATTAATATTAATTTCACAAACGTTTCAATTAGTAATTTTGTATTGTTTTCCGCGCGTATGATGATGGGTTTTGGTGCGTCTATCGCTACACGGAGACTTTAAGTTAACGCAGGTTTGTATAGAGACTTCAAATATTTTAGATGAATACTGTATCGTATATTTTTTGTGTCCTATTTTTTAATTTACAGTTTTATTTCCTTATTTATATAAGATTAATTATGAAGTTATTCTTCTAGAAACCTGTACAATAAAAATATTAGAAAAAAATACACTCCGGTTAATTTAATACTAGAATTATTTATTTATTTATTCCTTTGGGTCTTGTATTTGATATTCATTTTGATTAATGATTAAGTTACTCCCCAATATTTACATTTTTATAATCGATTAAATGTCGGTATTTTTGTTACATTTTTTTAAAATTAATATACTTGTTTATTTTTGTAAAACTAGTATTTATTAATTTAATTAATAATACTACATTTAGAATTGTATTATTTATTAGAAGATTTATAGAATTATATTTGGTTTAATTGTAAATGAGATCTGCTTATAGATTCTATGACTATAACATCGAATGTGTGGTAAATATGATCATATTGAATTGAGTTAATTAAGAGCATTACACGTTTAAACTTGGAATTAAAATAAATAAGAATTTTTGTTACAAAACTACAACTTAAGAACCAGTAATTATTTTCAAAATTAATAGAGTCAATAGGTATGTACAAACATATTATTCAGTAGGTACTAACATTATAGAAAAGTATCGCATAGAGACTCCATTATTGAATAACTAGAGACCGAAATTAACTCGGTTTGCAACTAATATCTAAATCAATTACAACTTCTAGTCTAGATAGAAATGAAAACAGCTTATTCACATAAATTGTAACGCGTTTATTTAAATTCATTAATAAATTTGGACATTCTTTATTGCGAAATTAGTACATATAAATTTAATTGTCTATTGTTTATCCGGGCTAATTGAGACGGCTGAATCGATTTTAAACAGAATTTTACTGATAGTTAGAGGTCTCCCCAGAATATTATCTAGGCTACATATCAATATATATATATATAGATAAGACGTGGTGATTTGATAGTTTGACCGGTAGAATGTCAACAAAATAACGGCAGGTTCAAACTGGGGCATGTAGCAAAGAAATGTTTGGTATTAGCGAACATTTATTCATTTTAATTGATAGCACTATTGGCTGATGGTAAAGGAAAACATCGTGGGCAAGTGTGAACTTGAAAAATATTCATGTAATAACCACCGTATGTGGGATAATGTAGAACTGTGGATTTCTCGGAGTTCGAAATCGCCAATACGTCGTGGAATGGCGTGTTGATTATGCTCACACTTTCTTTTGGGAAGAGGTCTACAATCATGCAGTGGGTATTTTAAAGGCTGTTGTGATAATGTTGATATCAATACGATTTTGTTATATGAGTGAGGCAGTAATTAATAATTAAATTGTAATTAAAAAATAAAATATATTCAATTTTTTTTTTTAATAAAACGAGTTGTTTCCGTGAAACAATAAAGCCGTTTAAATGCGAACGAAGTAGCGTGCACTAGTTAGTGGGATATCTACTAACTAGATACATCGTTTCATATACGACTTCTTTAATTGATTATGAATTTTGCTTCATTTTAATTTTCTTTTTTTTTATATCATAGGAGGCAAACGAACAGATGGGTCACCTGATGTTAAATGATCACCACCGTCCATAGACACTTGCAACACGAGGAGAGTCGCAAGTGCGTTGCCAGCCTGTGTGTGGGGGGGGGGGGGGGAGGATGGGAAGAAAGAAGGGAAAGGGGAGGGTAGGTGGGTCTACGGCGCTCTCACTGACCGAATGAAACACAACAATGCAAGCACTGATACTTGACGTCGGTTTTCTCTGAGAGGGTGGTACTACCCCGGTCGAGCCGACCCATTCATGCTGAAACCAGTTATAGCTTCAGCGTGGCTCTACCACCTACATAGAATCAGTTCTATGATAGAATCTGTATTCGCCTGGATTGGGACTAGCATACCCTGTACACATGCAGATAAATTTCTCACAATAACTCATTTTTAGTTATTATACGTTACGCATCGTGCAATGAACAAATTTTTTGACTCTTTCATATTTACAATTCATTAAACTTCATAAAGCTACATGAAAATTATCACACAAACATGAATTTGCTTATGTTAAATCTTCTGAGATATTTACTAAAATTGTATACTGTAAAGAGTAATTTCGATCTAAATTAAATGCTCAACGTAACTAAACTATTTAATCGGATAAAGAGTAACACTATATTTGTTAAAATAGCGTAGCAAATAACCAGTTGTTTTTGGTAATACCTTTTTCTTTTTTTTCTCTATTGGGAAATCCCGAACGGATATCCATCTCGCCGAGCATAAGAGGATGGATATACCCGAGCCGCACGGACTAAAGCCCCATGGTACCTTCCTACACCTTTTGGTCGGGGTAGCAAGTACTGTCTAATCGACACTACGTCTGCTCCTCCGACAGGTGTTGTGCCCTCCTAAGGGGCCCCAACTGCGGCCTGAGGGGTCAAGATGGTGGACCCCTCAAGGGGGAATGGGTGTTACCCCCCCTGACGAACTGTGGGAGTCGCATCGGCATAATGCACCTCCACCATATTGGCCCGTGCAGTTTAACTGCCCGGGGCGACCAACATAATGGACTTAGTAATACCTAAAATATTAAAATAATAACTGTGGGTTAACCTTAAGAAATAGACACATATCACCGACGACTTTTATGTAGGCAATTTTAAGATTTATATTTCTGTAGTACATTATATTTATGTATCACTCACCGTGTTATTACAAAAAAGTTAAATACGTATTAAATACTTGGTTTAAAAAAGTTTCCTAATACATCCACCCCGCTCGCCTGAGGAAAGTTCGCGTTATCCTTTTTCACAAGTCTAACCTAACGTAACCAAAGCGAGACTAAAGAGCAAGATGGCGAACATTCAGCGACCGCGGTGCATTTAATATGAGACCTTTTTAAAGCCGGGGTTCAATACGTATTTAACATTTTTGTAATAACACCGATAAGGTTTAGCCAGCGTTACTAATGTAAGCGCTCGAAGACTCCGTCCGACTTCATTAGAATACATCGAATTTCCTATACTGTATATAATTATAATGTGCATGTATTATACATATAAACCTTCTAGAATTCCTTCTAAAGGACAGTTAAAACCGTATAAAAATCCGTTGCGTAATTTAAAAGAACTAATTAAAAAAATCGAAACCGAAAAGCGACTTTATTTTGTAACATTTATTATACACTAGTGGGTGGTGCCCGTGGTCGACATTCGACCATAGTTCATTAGCAGGTGATATTAACCCTAATAAAATTCAAACTTAAAAAAAATCAATGAACTATGGTCGAATGTCGACCACGGGCACCACCCACTAGTGTATAATAAATGTTACAAAATAAAGTCGCTTTTCGGTGGTGTCGCTTGTGACCCACGAATGCCCTTGAAACTCAAAGGGAAGGTGTATAAAACTATTATAAGACCAGTAATGTTGTACGCATCTGAGTGCTGGGCGACTAGAGAGACGGATGAGAGAAAACTACATGTGGCAGAGATGCGAATGTTAAGGTGGATGTGTGGTGTAACTAGAATGGATAAGATTAGGAATGAATATATCAGAGGAAGTTTGAAAATAGCACCAGTAACAGATAAGTTAAGGAGTAATAGGTTAGCATGGTATGGGCATGTTATGAGGAGAGATGAAGACCATGTACCTAGAAAAGCTTTGAGTATGACGGCCGATGGATATAAGAGTAGAGGAAGACCGAAAAAAGGATGGATGGATTGTGTGAAAAATGATATGTGTGTAAAAGGTGTGTTGACTGAGATGACATCTGATAGGCGAGCGTGGAAAAGGAAAACATGTTGTGCCGACCCTACTTAGGTGGGATAAGGGTAAGAAGATGATGAAGACAATCTAATGCACACCGTTCTAAATGAAGTGTCACTTCCAATACAGAGTATATAGTAAAACTGTTGAACTGTCGTGTATGTACAGTGAAAATATTTACCAAGAGTTAACGACGGGTTATGTGTGCAACTTAACGAAATACAACAATACTCTTTGCTTGTCTGCCTGTAATTTCCAAAACTACTAGATGAGCTTTCATAGAGTTTTCACAGTTTAGCTTGATTTTAGTTTGAAGTAACTTATAGGATTTATTTCACCAAAATCGGCTCACAGAAAAAATAAAATATGTGAGCTATAGTGTAAATAAAGTGAGCTCATCTTAATACGGTTTGCATGAAAATATTCAGTAGATTTTTAGATGCTCGCGTTACGGGCATGACACTTATGTGTCAGTTGGTTTTCGTCACCTTCTACGTAGTTCTCTTCTGCGTTAAGTCAATAAGCTCTATGTTCATGTTCCTAGTCATACTACTTCAAAGTTATAAGTCAAAAAAGCTTATTAAGTTGCAGGCTTTCCTCATAAATAATAACTCGGCTCGTCCGGAGTAGTACAACCCTCTCATAGAAAACCGACATAAAGTAACAGGGCTTACATTGTTGCGTTTCGTTCAGTCAGTGAGAGCGCCGGAGGCCCACCTCCCTTCCCCTCTCCTCTCTCCTGCCCCCAACCCTTCCCCTCAAAGGGTGGCAACGCACTTGCGACTCCTCTGACAGACAGACAGACAGAGAGACAGACAGACAGACAGACAGACAGAGAGACAGACAGACAGACAGACAGACAGACAGAGAGACAGACAGACAGACAGACAGACAGAGAGACAGACAGACAGACAGACAGACAGAGAGACAGACAGACAGACAGACAGACAGAGAGACAGACAGACAGACAGACAGACAGAGAGACAGACAGACAGACAGACAGACAGAGAGACAGACAGACAGACAGACAGACAGAGAGACAGACAGACAGACAGACAGACAGAGAGACAGACAGACAGACAGACAGACAGAGAGACAGACAGACAGACAGACAGACAGACAGAGAGACAGACAGACAGACAGACAGACAGAGAGACAGACAGACAGACAGACAGACAGAGAGACAGACAGACAGACAGACAGACAGAGAGACAGACAGACAGACAGACAGACAGAGAGACAGACAGACAGACAGACAGACAGAGAGACAGACAGACAGACAGACAGACAGAGAGACAGACAGACAGACAGACAGACAGAGAGACAGACAGACAGACAGACAGACAGAGAGACAGACAGACAGACAGACAGACAGACAGAGAGACAGACAGACAGACAGACAGACAGAGAGACAGACAGACAGACAGACAGACAGAGAGACAGACAGACAGACAGACAGACAGAGAGACAGACAGACAGACAGACAGACAGAGAGACAGACAGACAGACAGACAGACAGAGAGACAGACAGACAGACAGACAGACAGAGAGACAGACAGACAGACAGACAGACAGAGAGACAGACAGACAGACAGACAGACAGAGAGACAGACAGACAGACAGACAGACAGACAGAGAGACAGACAGACAGACAGACAGACAGAGAGACAGACAGACAGACAGACAGACAGAGAGACAGACAGACAGACAGACAGACAGAGAGACAGACAGACAGACAGACAGACAGAGAGACAGACAGACAGACAGACAGACAGAGAGACAGACAGACAGACAGACAGACAGAGAGACAGACAGACAGACAGACAGACAGAGAGACAGACAGACAGACAGACAGACAGAGAGACAGACAGACAGACAGACAGACAGACAGAGAGACAGACAGACAGACAGACAGACAGAGAGACAGACAGACAGACAGACAGACAGAGAGACAGACAGACAGACAGACAGACAGAGAGACAGACAGACAGACAGACAGACAGAGAGACAGACAGACAGACAGACAGACAGAGAGACAGACAGACAGACAGACAGACAGAGAGACAGACAGACAGACAGACAGACAGAGAGACAGACAGACAGACAGACAGACAGAGAGACAGACAGACAGACAGACAGACAGACAGAGAGACAGACAGACAGACAGACAGACAGAGAGACAGACAGACAGACAGACAGACAGAGAGACAGACAGACAGACAGACAGACAGAGAGACAGACAGACAGACAGACAGACAGAGAGACAGACAGACAGACAGACAGACAGAGAGACAGACAGACAGACAGACAGACAGAGAGACAGACAGACAGACAGACAGACAGAGAGACAGACAGACAGACAGACAGACAGAGAGACAGACAGACAGACAGACAGACAGACAGAGAGACAGACAGACAGACAGACAGACAGAGAGACAGACAGACAGACAGACAGACAGAGAGACAGACAGACAGACAGACAGACAGAGAGACAGACAGACAGACAGACAGACAGAGAGACAGACAGACAGACAGACAGACAGAGAGACAGACAGACAGACAGACAGACAGAGAGACAGACAGACAGACAGACAGACAGAGAGACAGACAGACAGACAGACAGACAGAGAGACAGACAGACAGACAGACAGACAGACAGAGAGACAGACAGACAGACAGACAGACAGAGAGACAGACAGACAGACAGACAGACAGAGAGACAGACAGACAGACAGACAGACAGAGAGACAGACAGACAGACAGACAGACAGAGAGACAGACAGACAGACAGACAGACAGAGAGACAGACAGACAGACAGACAGACAGAGAGACAGACAGACAGACAGACAGACAGAGAGACAGACAGACAGACAGACAGACAGAGAGACAGACAGACAGACAGACAGACAGACAGAGAGACAGACAGACAGACAGACAGACAGAGAGACAGACAGACAGACAGACAGACAGAGAGACAGACAGACAGACAGACAGACAGAGAGACAGACAGACAGACAGACAGACAGAGAGACAGACAGACAGACAGACAGACAGAGAGACAGACAGACAGACAGACAGACAGAGAGACAGACAGACAGACAGACAGACAGAGAGACAGACAGACAGACAGACAGACAGAGAGACAGACAGACAGACAGACAGACAGACAAAAATTTTAAAAGGGTTATTTTTGGCTTCTATATCGACAACAAAGCCTACCCCCATCAAAATTTTCAAAAAATATTTAATGTACAGATTTGACCCTGCTACAGTTTTATTATAATATAGATAAATAGCTTTCTGCACTTCTCCTCCATATAAACTTTAACTAGGCCAAATTTCACGTTCATCCGTTCGCCCAATTCCGTTAAAAAGGTATACAAAGTTTAAGCTTCACGTATTAATATATATGATATATATGTAGATTACATATATATAGGAAAAAAAAATATATGTATTAAAATTAAGTCGTGGTGGCCTAGTGGTTTGACCGGTGGAATATTATTTCGATGTCCGCACATTCGAACCCCGGCATGTAGCACCGAATTTTTCGGAATTCGCGTACATTTACTAATTTAAATTGGTAACACTATCGGCTGACGGTGAAGGAAAACATCTTGAGGAAACCTGAACCTGAGAAATGTTCTTGTAGTACTACTATATGTGGGAAAGAACATAGAACTGTGGATTTCTCAGAGTTTGAAATAGCCAATACGTCGTGGGCTGGCGTGGTGATTACGCCCATACCTTCCTTCGGGAGGAGACCTATGGCCCTGCTGCGAGTCTCTGACAGGCTGATGATGATGATGATATAAAATATGTAAAAAAACAGTCGAAGCACTCATAAGGACTACCGACAGAAGAGATAACTCAAAACATTGAATTAACTGCTTTCTCTTTTGAATTTAATTTATTATAATGTGAATTACAGTATTTAAAATTAATTATGAGTAATTTGCAAATTATTAATCTGGTTTTCACATGTATTGACAGTCGGAGCAATAGTTATATCCATTTTTATACAGTTATGAATAAATCAAACGTGATGGGCTGCACTTTCTCAATACAAAACATAAATATTAGATTTGCACAAGCTGTTATACCACGTGTCGCTAGTCTGACGCAAGTCGGTCACGCTTACTAGGATGTCATGACGAGAAATCATAAGTTCTATGTCCCGCCAAAAATACCGGTTCATGCGGCTAAATAAATTTTTATTTAAAAAAATACCGATATAGGTAACTCAATGATTTACTAAAGGTATTGTTACGTTGAAACTACGTCGCGTAGCAAATACGTATAGTTCTATAATTTAGCTGACGTCGGTCGTCGGACCAACAATAAACTCCGGACAATGGCCATCGGCGTTGAATTTTAAAATGTTTCAGAGTTTTCTATAGATAAATGATGCAATAGTTATATGGTGCTTTTGTTTTTTTACTGCTCCTATGATATGTTGAATTATAATATATATCGTGAAAAGCATTACAATCTTATATGGTAGTCAAACCTGTCTGTAGTTATATTGTGTTCCGTCACGTATAAAGAAATAAAATTGAATTTAATTGTTATCTATTCTACTAGTAATCGATAAAAAATTTTGGGGTGTAAGAGGTGGGGTGTTCGAATAAAATCTAAGACTTGAGACATTCAAGCCAACCTCACCTGCACGTGGTGCACCCTGCTGGATAACGAACGAGGCAATGGTGAAAGCGGGGTGGTAGGGTTTTACAGCCTGACTGGGTCGCAACCACCATGTATATGGCGTAAAAGCCCGTTATAGTGATTCGCTTCTGCGGGTCGCGTTTCGGGATCAGCCTGTGCATATCCAGCTTTTCGCAGGCCGGCATGACAGCGGCGACCGGCGATGGATAGTATGACACTCGGTGGTCGCCATTGTTTTTGGGTTGTACTGTGCTTACCATCAGGCACAGTGCAGGTCATTTTGCCGTGCTACTATAAAAAAAAAAACAGATTTTTAAAATTTTCAAATGTATACTATGATTGGCGAAACCGCAAGCAAAAACTAGTTTTTAATATAAATCGTCACAGTGACTCGTTTTCATTTATCGTGTTTCAATAACATCCAGCATATTTCCAGCACCCTAGTGAAAATTAATAATTGTAATGAATTATATTAAAAACTAAATTTTGCTTGGCGATTCACCAGAACCAATTCATATTTTAAGAATACAATATAGCATATGTTATTCACGGGTAATTTATCTTTATATAGGTTAGGTAAAATCGGTTAAGTATTTTATACTTTTGTCCGTAACAAATAAAAAATCAAACTTTTTTTAATTATCATACTAGTTTTACTAGATCAATAAGCTATTTTGATGTTCTCTATAAATTGTAGTAAGACATAAAATTGCTCGAAAGTATTTTAACTACTGCTGGCAACCCTAATTGTCACTTTTTATAAATTGAACAGGTTAGATTCCCTTCAGAGAACGTACAGATAGTTGACGATTAATTATGTCCACTGGTATGACATTTTTTCTTTGTATAAATACAAACAATACGTTAAACAAGAGAACAGAGACAGTTTTAATATTCCCTTGATGACTGGAACTTATCTGTACCCTAAACAAAATATACTACGTTTATAATTAATAGTTCGCCCTTAGCTGTCTACTTGAAACAACTTGAAAATAATATTTGAAACAGATAAACAAACTGTGTCTCATGTTCAACGTCGAAAATAAAAAAAAAATAATAGTTTTTTGACAATTTCTTATAGCTAATTGTTACTTGATTATGACTAAATACAGTGCCTTACCCAATTTTAATATAAGAAAGAAGAAGAAGTAAAAAAGTAAGAGTCTAAGGGGTGTCAAATAACATCGAAAACTTGAGACATCCAAGCCAACCTCACCTGCACGTGGTGCACCCTGCTGACTAACGAACGAGGCAATGGCGAAAGCGGGGTGGTAGGGTTTTACAGCCTGATTGGGTCGCAACCACTATGTATATGGCGAAAAAACCCGTCATAGTGATTCGCTTCTGCGGGTCGCGTTTCGGGATCAGCCTCTGCATATCCAGCCTTTCGCAGGCCGGCATTACAGTGGCGACCGGCGATGGATAGTGTGTCACTCGGTGGTCGCCATTGTTTTTGAATTGTACTGTGCTTACCATCAGGCACAGTGCAGTCATTTTGCCGTGCTACAATTTAAAAAGAAGATAGAAGAATACAAATACATGGACGTAATTACAAACGCACGGACGCACATACACGATAATTACAAATTAATATAAGTAGGTATATTGCCCTTGATAATGTAACCCAGTACTGCTTATTTACGAACATAATTTACAATGATTTAACGAAACTGCGGAATTAAATACCATTTTCAATAGTCTGCGCATTAGCTCAAAGAATAATTCGTGCGAATTTGCGAACATAAACTATATTTCTCTTATGACGTATAATATCCATTATTTTTTTCAAATATCCTTGTGTAAACATATGCCAGTGTCAATATTTTGTTACCATTAATGGAACAATGCGTATTTGATTCGACATTATTGTCATCTTCTGTAACGATAAATTATAATTAAAATAAAATGGCGAGTATTTTAGTAAATTAAAGAGATTATCGGACACTTACAAACTCATAACTCGTTTAATTTATCATTAAATCAACCTATGTAGAATAATAACATTATATCTCCTAATTCTTGGTCCTTCGAGCCGGATACTGGAAGCTTCATTTCAACAAGAAATAACACTTCTCGGTCATTCAGGAGCCGGGTACTGAAAGCTTCGCTTCAACAAGAAGAAAAATAAAATAAATAAAACGTTCAAGTCATTTTTGCTAACCAATTAAGTTCCAACAAAAAGTCCCATACTAAATCCAATTTATAACCAACCCATATTCGCGATAATACGAGCCATACCCCATACCATGGCAAATCGTTCATCGCACCCACACACACTCAATTTATCATGTGACGGTGGGGACCCTAGCAATCCGTCGGATTGTTCCGCTCGTGTACGATTCACATTACAATCTAAGGGGTGTCACATAACATGTCAGAGACACGAGTAAGCTTAGCTTCAAATTTACACGGTATTCCCTTTTAAACAACGAACGGTGATGACATAGTGGGAGCATTTCTTCATTGTTTACCAGTCTCGTCCGTTTACCAGTTTCGCGGCCAGCTCGCGTAATTTATTTCGCAAGTCTAACCAAACCGAGACGAAACTATTTTGTTTTAACTTAAAAATCTGTGGCCGGCTCCCGCTGTCTTTGTTTCGCAAGTTTGACCTAATCTAACCGATTTATTTTTCTTAATTTTCCTGTCTTGGTTCGGTAGCTTGGTTAACTTGATGATTTTAAACTTAAAACAAAACAGTTTCGTCTAGGTTTGGTTGGGTTAGGTTAGCTGTCTTTTGTGAACGCGTTTACATAAACGCGAGCGCGGTGCATTTAATACGAAAGAACTCTGTTTTTAATACCCGGTATAGATTTTAAAACTGTTTCATTATAACATTCGAACGGATTCATCGTTATTTTAAAAACACGTGTTCGTGACCTTGTATTTTCATCTTCACTGCTAGAAATACTCATGCTGAATTCCTAAAGATACATGACATTCACAGCAATAGCATGTAAATATTTTAGTTGTTTAAATATTAGTAAAAACAGTTTATTATAAACCAAAATTAATAGTTAATTCGCTAGCAAGCACGGATTACTTGACAAACTCTTTGACAACAGATTAATCTATGATTATGGTATAACTAACGTTCGAGAAATCCAAAATGGCGTTTGACAGACGATTCTGAACTAAATTTTGACATCTCTGTTAACAAACTCGATGATCAAATCAAAGCGATTGATCATGCTTCTAGCAACACAACGAGCCCTTAACAAGAGATTTAACAGCTGATTAGTTAATTTTTGCGTTGAATAGCCTTTGAGAAACCGGGGGTAAGGGTGCCAAAATGGCTGAACCTTCGCTTGGTCTGTTGCCTTAAGTAGAAAAAAGCGAGTCGAACTACACTAACCATGCAAGCTAAGGAACATATATGCATATTTTAGTAAGACATGCATACCTTCATATTATGTGCCGGATACCGTGTATAATGTATATGAACTCCATGTTTATATGCTAGCAACCTTTTTACTGCAACTCACAGCGCGCGTTATTTATTCAAGATATTAAAAATGTTATTCATAATTTATATTGTTAGTATGTAAATAAATAAAGTTTACTTAAACATGCACATATATTTAATCTGTGAATATTAGCTAAGACCAAGCAACCAAATTAAGAAGATCCCTTACAGAACTTCTGTAATTTCATCTGCATTTAAATAGTAGTGATATTTGTAAAACGTATATTGATGGATATAAACATTTACCGTATTATTACAAAAAAAGTTAAAGACGCATTGGACTCTTACTTTAAAAAAGTTAGATTACAAAAGAGTGTCTTACCCTTGTTTACAGATGGACATTATTTTCATTTAAATATTCTCTAACACTTGTCTAAGTTGACAGTTCTCATTCTATTGTTGTAATTAACTGTATCTCTATTTGCCGGCAAAAGAAGTTTCATAGTTAATTATGGATTTCGTGGGTATAATTAAATTGGGAGAAGTAAACAAATTAAACAATTTTAGACATTCACAAGTAAATCGTAACTATTACTATTTGACACTATCGACATCTGACAGTGTATTCATTCTGTCATTATACTGTTATTCCACCTTACGCGCTTTGGCGAAGTATACAAATCTTATTAATTGCTCATTTTATTTGTTTTATGCACCATTTTCTTTTAACTAAAACATCACAATAATGGTAACCGATAAAACGTATAATAAGTAAATTTTCTTAATGAAGTTATGAACAAAAATATTATTCTTAAATTAAATTGTTTGCAAAATATCTGTATGTAATGGAACGTTTTTGAATGATGAGATCGAATTGAACGAATGTTATTCAGAGTTGCTTGCATAAAAAACTAATATTAGATGTTAAGCAACCGCTTGGGCACGCTTTTATAATTGTTTTAAAGATGGCCTCAACTAGATTTAAAATTTTAGACACTGCTTAGTAAAGTATGTGTTATACCCGTGTTCATTTTTGTTTTTCTAATAAGGTCGTTAATGTATAACTGGGAATATCTTGCAACGCAATTCGTTCCTAAATGGTCAACCTTCAAATCCTTTCTCAACAATTTAATAATTGCGTAATGATATACACTGATGTGACCCTGAGAAATTCACAATCTACGAGTGAAAGTCTCGTTGAAATTGGCGCAGCCATTTCGGAGATAAGGCAAGACAAATAACTGTCAATTCAATTTTATTTTTATGCATAATAAATAGGTCCTATGTATAATAAACATTTCTTTGTTACAGATTTTTTGAGCATCTAACGCAGAATGTTTTCCTTATGCCGTCGCTACAAAGACGAACACGGTAAGATTACACCAGAAATAAAACGTAGTCCGGTGAAGCTGTAAAGACCATGCCGGGTCAATAGCATAGACAGTTCGAAAAAAAAACCAGAAATAAAACATCCATGACTTAACCAGCAACTGACCAGTCCTTGCACGATGTTTTTAAACTATCAAGTCATCAATTCAATGCAATGAAACACCAGATATCAAAAACCTAGATAATTATTAGTATATTTATCGATATTAATAATTTTTTCGAACTGTCTACGCTATTGACCAAACAAGGTCTTAACAGCTTCACCGGACTACTGATAATTTATTGAATGGTGTGAAATATGGACACTGATGGCGAAATCGTAATCTACGAATAGTGGCCAATCGTCCACTGTAGTCCGTGACACCGTTCAATCTACATATGGCGAAACGAAAGCATCTCCTACTTCTGTACATATATGTAATTAAAACACAGTTCCTTTGAAGCTCGACCATGTATAAACAACTGAACGTATCGGACTATGACAATTCGATGTAAAATTTTTCATAGATGGTTCTAGACTATTAATTTTTTGGATTCCATTAACTATTTAGCATTTTTTTAATTCCCAAAGAAACGGCCAGGGATCAGTTAGCTATGATACAGTTAAGGAGACCAGCTCATTTTCGTGACCAAAAGATTAAAATTTCAATCACATTAATCAGCTAAAAGAGGAAACAGCTTTTTTCCCAAATAATTTCTTTTTAATTACATTTAAGATAAATTTGAGTGAAAAGTTCTAGAATTACCATTCATTTCCTTATCAAATATCGACAACATTAATTTATGATAAAATTTTAAGATAAATTTAATGTTTTATAGCTATGAACGATCACCATAAAAGTTATTAATTGGAAGTATTTTTTTTACAGATAACATTTTTTGTTATATCCCTTTTTCTAGAAATCGTCAGTAGGTAGCGCTGTTATACATCAAGTTTTTGTACCGTTCAACTGATCTCCATAAAAGTTATAATACCTAGGTATTTAAATCAGGAGATTATCTACAGAATTTTCATTTTACTATGATTAGGTATTTGATAGAAGGTATAAACAAATAGGACATAATTACAATCTATATAAATAAAAATCAGTTGCAGCGTTTTTTTGTTTGTTTGTAATTGTCAGGACACGGCTTGTATGAAAGAAAATGTTTAGAAAACCGAACAGAAATTGAAAACTGTAGGTGAATTAAAATCTTCATATAAATACGTGAGTCATTGAGTGGAACGGAAGACAGTACGTAAGGAGATGTTCAAAAAAATATAAATTGACTACATGGTCATACTGTAAAAGAAAGATTTGATCTCATTTTCTTTGTTAATACGCCCCCGTGAAGGCGAAGCTAACAGATAATAATAAAAAAATGCATGCAGATCCACGGCCATAGCTAGTTTAATATAAAAAATAGTTATATAAGTTTCAAGAATTCTTATTTTTTTTTATACTATTTATTTTTATTTATTATTTTAGAAGAGTTCCCTTAATTTTAATAGTGCTCACTTATTTATTACCTCACAGTACTTAAGTTAATCTCTCGGCTAATGATAACGTCAGGAATCAGCTGAGTAAATTGGGATGCCTCCCCGAGTCTCCAGGTGCCGGGGGTGAGGGGGAGAGGGCGTAAGCCGGGAACGAGGGAAGGCAGCCATTCATAAAACTAAGGCGGATCGATATAAAACCTTTCACCCAACGAGCCTTAGACTTTACAATTACAACTTTATTGTCTCCTTTAACGAGTCGTAGTTTTTATATTGGATTCCGATACTCGAGGACTCGTTCTTTGAAGTACCTACGGCTAACTTTAATACGTCACACGTTTCTATGAGATCAATACTTACCTTAAAGATGGTACGATTTACCTTACCTTTTTTATTGTACTGTACCACGACAATATGACGGCATTTAACTTATGGGAAGAAAGACAGCAGCCATATTTTTTTACTGAAGCACGGCATAATTACTGCACTATGCCTGATGGTAAACACAGTGCAATACAAAAACAATGGCGACCACCGAGTTACACACTATCCATCGTCGGTCGCCTCTGTCATGCCGGCCTGCGAAAAGCTGGATATGCACAGGCTGATCACCAAACGCGACCCGCTGAAGCGAATCACTGTGACGGGCTTTTTCGCCATATACATGGTGGTTGCGACCCAGTCAGGCTGTAAAACCCTACCAGCCCGCTTTCACCATTGCCTCGTTCGTTATTCAGCAGGGTGCACCACGTACAGGTGAGGTTGGCTTGGGCGTCTCAAGTCTTATGATGTTATTCGACACCCTTTACAACAATATGGGGTATATTGTTGGATATGCAATCGATTAGCAGTCGTTAATACTGTGCAGTTCTTTAAGTTTAAACCTAAAAGTGATAGAGTCTCTGTTACCTTGATAATTTTACCGTAGCACGATATTGTGACTGTATTTAACTGTGGTAAGAAAGACAGCAGCCATATTGTTGGATATGCAATCGATCAGCAGTCGTTAATGCTATACCTATGTATATATTACACAACTTTGCTTTATTTAAAATAATGATATACTTGGATACAGCTGTCGCGAATTCGAATTTAATCAGCTAAGCGTTCCAAAGCTGAAATGAATTAACTATAGAATAAAGAATCTCGTCGCTCAGACCCTCTGGGGTGAAAGCACTAATAAAAAAAACGACTGTAAAGAGAATCTCACGTCTCAGACAATACGATAGTCTGATTGTAGTCTGTAATTTAGAGTACAGTCTAACGTTATTTGATGTTCCATTTCCAATGTAAAAATCAGTATTATGTTTACAGTTATTTACTAACTAACTGTGACAGCGACTTCGTTCGCATGGAACTGAATGCAAAAGACAGTAATTCGTTTACTGTCTTTTAGATATTATTTATCATTATTATTAGTATTATTACATAGTATAAAACAAAGTCCCCTACCGCGTCTGTCTGTCTGTTCGTGATAAACTCAAAAACTACTGAATAGGTTTTCATGCGGTTTTCGTCAGTGGATAAAGCGATTTATGGGAAGGTTTTGGTATACAATTTGTGGATTTTTTTTATATTCAGGGCGGGTCAGCGTCTGCCGGGTCCGCTAGTAAATTATATAATATCCTGTTTCTGTAAGAAATTGAATCGCATTTACCTACATACTCTTTACTCGTGTTTAACTCGAGCTGTCATTCAAATTACAATGACTTTTCACAAAATGGACAGATTTTTATGAAACAAAAACTAAATGTTACTCGAGGATACGCTATATCAAGAAAAAAATCAAAAATCAAAATATCCTTTATTCAATTTAGGCCCTGAGAAGGCGCTTATGAACGTCAAAGCTACTACCGGTTCGAAAAACAGCCCAGTCATCGAGACGAACAGGCAAGAAACTCGATCTGGTTTATCTTTTCATGTCATATATTTTTACAGTAACATAAATATTTGCATTCGTTATTAGTGGATACACAGAGAGGGGCGTCATTTCCAGACGTCACAATCGTTCACATATTGACCCACCCTATAATAGCCTTTAGATATTAAAACCCGCTTGACATGGTTCTTGAACTCACTATCAGGCAAATCGGTAATGTGATGATGATGATATGATTTTCTTGAGGCTTTATCGTGAACGCAGTACTTTGACAGTGGTGCGTGTTTAAACAAACAGACAGATAGTCAGACATTTTTAAAAATCTTTGAGATGTATTTTATTACTTCTTCCTAGATACCTGCAAAAATTTTTGACACAAAAATCTAAAAAGTACAGATGCGTTAAATTTACTTTATTATTGTATGTATAGAAGATAAATATAGATAACGCGTCAAATAAAGTGACAGGCCGGGATAGACAGGAGCCGAAATAAGAGGAAGGACTAGGATTGCCGATATTACCAAGATCTTAGCGTTAAACGGAACTGTTTTTTTTATATCATAAGAGGAAAACCTGTTGTAAAGTGATCACCGCCGTCCATACACACTTGCAACACTAGTGGAGTCGTAAGTGCGTTGCTAGTCTGTTTGGAGGAAAGGGGGAAGGGAGAAGGGGTAGGGGAGAGGAGAGGGAAGGGGAGGTGGTCCTCCGGCGCTCTCACTGACCGAACGAAACGCAACAATGCAAGCACTGTTACTTCGCGTCAGTTTTCTGTGGGAGGGTGGTACGAGTCGACCCATTCATGCTGAAACCAGTAATAGCTTTAGCGTGGCTCTACCACCCTCAAGTGAGTGAGATACACATGTCGAAATAATAATAGTATAAGGAACAATTTGAAATTTATTAAATGTGTTCTGAATCTTTATTCTTATAAGTACCAACAGCAACAAAATATAAGGAGCCAAATGTGTGCAGCTGTATAGCGACTACCACACACTAGCAATTACCCTATTATAGTAGCGTTACTATTAGGCGTGTTCTGTTTTGGGTATTATACGCTGAAGCGGTTAGTTAGGTAGTGTTTGTACATTTTTTTTTTAATGTCATAAGTGGCAAACGAACAGGTGAGTCACCTGCTGTTAAGTGATCACCACCGTCCATATACACTAACAACACCAGAGGAATCGCAAGAGTGTTACCACCCTTTGGGGGAAGGGATTAGGGGAGGGAGAGGGAGAGAAGGAGAGGGGAGGGGAGGTGGGCCTCCGGCGCTCTCACTGACCGAACGAAACGCAAAAATGCAAGCACTGTTACTTCACAATGAGAGGGTGGTACAACCCCGGACGAGCCGACCCATTCATGCTGAAACCAATAGTAGTTTCAGCGTGGCTCTACCACCATAAAAACTGATATGACTGGTTTGCTACAATCATGTGCATAATACAGTCACAGTGACTCTCTTTTACTTTGTTGTATTACTTACTCAACTTCCAGTTTGCACTGTATCTCTTGATGACCATCGTGGTTTTTAAGATTGCACACAATACGGTCACTTTCTCATTCTCAAATAAAAAAGTGGAATGTATGTGTATTAGCGATACTGGAGTTGAAAAGAAAATTAATGTTTTGTATCGCGTGATAACCCTAAGCGTCAAAAGCAATATGAATGGGCATCCAACTAAGCGTGGGCCGAGTGCTACGGGACACAATACAAATTAAATTGTATTTGAAATTTCTATTAAGGAATATTTTAAGCAATTATGTTACTGTGTTCTTCCATTATACTTTCCTCTAGTCTTGTTATTTACTAGCTGTGCCCGTGACTTTGTCCGCATGGAACCTTATGTAAAAAAACATGATTTATTAAATCTTCTGAATGTATCATTTACTTATTTACTTTTCTATCGTACTACTCGTACGCGTCGTAATTAAAAATACAATAACTTTTGAGAGAATGGACCAATTTTAATGAAGCAAAGACTAAGTTATTCTTGAAGATATGCTTTACTATTTTCTTGAAGATATAGAAGAAGAAGAAGATGATTCCAAATAAAGTATCCAATGCAATTCGTATAAATAAATTAAATGAAAGTTTTAAAGGTAACGTTAATAATTTTAAGGTGTTTGATGTGAAACATCTATATGCGCACCCTAAACTTGTTTTTGGTTTGGCGACGTGTGGCGACACACAGTACAAGCTTTGTACTATTAACGAAATAATCAAAAATATTTGAAACCCTCTTTATATAAACATAAGATTCAAATTGTTTTTTTATTTATTATTCTGTGACGTCACACATGCGAGAAAAGCGCCTATATAGAAATGTTTTGCCGTCAACGTCCATACTACGATGAAAAGACCGGTTCACGTCCGATCACCGAACCTGCGAACACCGCGTGACGTTTTGGCTGTTTGCTGCTCAAAGCAATCTTCAGTATATTTTAAAATGAATATACTTTGTAATATTTTAAAATTACAAATAATATTTTGATAATATCATGGAATATAATATTTTCAAATCTTATAAATAGACTTATAAACTGATCGATGTTCTACCCAACGTACATCGAAAAAAAATTAAGTTATATGCATAAAAAAACAGATTACGACAGGAATCAGCTATGGCATAATGAAAATATAAAGCATTACAAATTTGTTCCATAAATACAATATTTATTAAATACAGAAATCAACTAGCTGCGGTGTGTTTGGCGGCATTTATCAAAGGGCGCTAGGTCGGCGGCACGTGCCGCGTAACGCCAGTAGACCGAATGGCCGATAAAACAGTTTGAATCTTATGACTATACATATAGGGCTGTAAATGTTTTTGAGTTTTTCGATAATAGTGCAACACATGTAGATTTGGAAATGTGACGTCACGAAATTTAGGACCCCTTCCACTCCCTTAAAGTGTGACGTAATTTATCGATGGTCTCTAATGGAGTTGATAGTAGATACCAAATATTAAATCTTAACGTCAGTAAAATATTTTAGATATAGCAATTAAATATTCCGATACTTAGTGGCAGCGTATTTGTGCATAACATTGATGTTTCACTTCTGCCAGGCGTCCCGTGACGGCTCAAGTTTTTATTTTTTTAATGAACATGAGGGAGACTATCTGTTTCTACTCCTTTAAAAGCGTCAATTCTCTTTATTTAGTATGCATCCTTCACTTATTAAGACATTATTGAATGAATTTTGAGGAAAAATTGTTGTCTTGGTTGACGTATTAGCATTGGTTCATCAAAGTAAACCGAAGAGAAGTTCTCAGCAAATAGTTTACTGATATATTCAGCGGTGTTAGCTATTCTATAGCCTAATTTTATTTTAGTTGGTATATAAAAAAATCCTTTTCTGATATACGAAAAACCGAATTAGACGTACTTAATCAAAGGCGGAACCTACAGAGTTTTCCATCTTACTCCGAATTGTGTTTTAGTTAAATGCACCATTTTTTAACGCGGCCGCGGCAGAACTTTTGTATTATTCTTTGTGGACAGTATTTTAGCAGTGGAAAATTGTCTGCGGGAGTTTTGGCGGGATCTTAGACGGCCATGTAGTGACTTTTATATTTTATTTATAATCTTATGTTATTTAATACTATTTCTTGTAAAATTGTAGGCATTTTATGTAATATATTCTGATAATTTTTGTAGGTGGTAGAGCCACGCTGAAGCTATTACTGGTTTCAGCATGAATGGGTCGGCTCGCCCGGGGTACTACCCTCTCATAAAAAACCGACGTGAAGTAACAGTGCTTGCATTGTTGCGTTTCGTTCGGTCAGTGAGAGCACCGGAGGACCACCTCCCCTCCCCTTCCCTCTCCTCTGCCCCGTCCCCATTCCATCAAACACAGGCTGGCAACGCACTTTCGACTCCCCTGGTATTGTTAGTGTCTATGGACGGTGGTGATCACTTAACATCAGATGACCGATATGATCGTTTGCCTGTTATGTCATTAAAAAAAATGGTACGCAGATGAAGGGGTATCAGCCAGTGATAAATAAATTTATACACAGATAATTGGATAATGAAAACGCTTCTTGTCACGTTTAAGTTTTAGTCGAGTTAAATATACATAAATCCAAACAACCGATGAAATTCGATAACGTATCGCTGCGAATCGGGCTTGAACTGACGACCTCTGTCGCGTTAGGGGGGCGCGAGTTACACGGCCATTGACTCAAAGTAACCAGGGTCACAATGACCGAAAAGAGTTTGTTTTCAGTCTCTTGCCTTCTGTTTTATCGAAGTCTACTTACGTAAAATGAATATCGACTAGCTGATGGCTGCGACTTCATTTCCGTTCTTTAGTATCTTAAAAAAACATAAATAGCACGCCGCTTGCCCCACTTTTCTACCGCAAGAAAACACGTACCGTTAAACGCGTATTTTAAACGCCACTATTGACTATATAAAAAAAACCTTATATTTCTTGTAAAACAATAGCAGTGTATGAAATCATTGTAACTATACTAAATCTTCTTTTTTTTTTGTTTATTTATATGTTTTTTATTTACAAGAACCCCTCCTCGGATGAAGGCCTCCTCCACAGAAGTGCATTCATCCCTATCTTGGGCCCCTTTTAACCAGTTTGACAATAAAGAACAACAGTTTGCGCCTTCGAATGTAGTTGAGTTGTTACATTTTAAAATAAGCTGATTCTAATTTTATCCGTCCCTAATATTTTGCGGTATTTTTCAAATTCTTAAAATTTTGTACATATAAAATATGAAGATAAAAAAAATAATTAAAAACTTTATGTAGAGTAGAATTTGAATTTCGTTCTTCGTGTATAAAATATGGAAATCTTAAAAGAATAAACATGTTATTTGAACGATTAAAATAAGATTTATCTCAATGGGGATGTACACTGCTTGATTATTCCGCTAGGCGTATAGTCGTTGGTTCTGGTGTATTATCAAGCTCGTGTCAAATAATGGCACAGGGAACTTACAAGTAAAAAAGTTCAAATTGAACATTCTATATGTCTAACAAAGTCCTATAAAATACTAAAATATGACCTAGGCCACTATTATATACCACTAACACATAAGAGTAAAATAAATTCAAAATAAAAAGTAATTTTTAAAAACAAGCTTATACTATATAACGTATAATAAGACTAAACTAATATAATAGGTTGAAATTACATTTGTCATATGTATATGAAAGGTATACTAATCGATTATAAAATAAAAATAACACATTTTATAATTTAACTACAATTATGTATAAAAAACATTAACAATTTTTAAACAAATTATATAACGTATCAAATTGTCATGTAGATAAATGTGCTATTGCGATCATAAAGAAAAATTTAAAAATATAGATGTACATCGTATAAGTGTCACTGCCGATGGTGCAAAGTTTTTTTCTTTTACTTTAACGTCCGACATTTTGAACATTTCGTCTTAATTCGGAAGCCGAAGGGTGAAGTTATAGCTATAGTTTAGCGCAACACTGGCTGTATGATAAAGATAGCGATAATTGTGGAAGCGCCTGTTATAGACGCATGTATTCAAGATGGCGTCAGTCCCAAGTCATATATCTACGTTTATCGTTGTTTTTTAGCATAATTGGTCGTTGCTAGCATGATTGGTTCTTGTCAACGAGTTGTCAACGTCAAACATTTTTATGGTACTCACCCTTCGGCTTCCGAATTAAGACGAAATGTTCAAAATGTCGGACGTTAAAGTAAAAGAAAAAAACTTTGCACCATCGGCAGTGACACTTATACGATGTACATCTATATTTTTAAATTTTTCTTTATGATCGCAATAGCACATTTATCTACATGACAATTTGATACGTTATATAATTTGTTTAAAAATTGTTAATGTTTTTTATACATAATTGTAGTTAAATTATAAAATGTGTTATTTTTATTTTATAATCGATTAGTATACCTTTCATATACATATGACAAATGTAATTTCAACCTATTATATTAGTTTAGTCTTATTATACGTTATATAGTATAAGCTTGTTTTTAAAAATTACTTTTTATTTTGAATTTATTTTACTCTTATGTGTTAGTGGTATATAATAGTGGCCTAGGTCATATTTTAGTATTTTATAGGACTTTGTTAGACATATAGAATGTTCAATTTGAACTTTTTTACTTGTAAGTTCCCTGTGCCATTATTTGACACGAGCTTGATAATACACCAGAACCAACGACTATACGCCTAGCGGAATAATCAAGCAGTGTACATCCCCATTGAGATAAATCTTATTTTAATCGTTCAAATAACATGTTTATTCTTTTAAGATTTCCATATTTTATACACGAAGAACGAAATTCAAATTCTACTCTACATAAAGTTTTTAATTATTTTTTTTATCTTCATATTTTATATGTACAAAATTTTAAGAATTTGAAAAATACCGCAAAATATTAGGGACGGATAAAATTAGAATCAGCTTATTTTAAAATGTAACAACTCAACTACATTCGAAGGCGCAAACTGTTGTTCTTTATTGTCAAACTGGTTAAAAGGGGCCCAAGATAGGGATGAATGCACTTCTGTGGAGGAGGCCTTCATCCGAGGAGGGGTTCTTGTAAATAAAAAACATATAAATAAACAAAAAAAAAAGAAGATTTAGTATAGTTACAATGATTTCATACACTGCTATTGTTTTACAAGAAATATAAGGTTTTTTTTATATAGTCAATAGTGGCGTTTAAAATACGCGTTTAACGGTACGTGTTTTCTTGCGGTAGAAAAGTGGGGCAAGCGGCGTGCTATTTATGTTTTTTTAAGATACTAAAGAACGGAAATGAAGTCGCAGCCATCAGCTAGTCGATATTCATTTTACGTAAGTAGACTTCGATAAAACAGAAGGCAAGAGACTGAAAACAAACTCTTTTCGGTCATTGTGACCCTGGTTACTTTGAGTCAATGGCCGTGTAACTCGCGCCCCCCTAACGCGACAGAGGTCGTCAGTTCAAGCCCGATTCGCAGCGATACGTTATCGAATTTCATCGGTTGTTTGGATTTATGTATATTTAACTCGACTAAAACTTAAACGTGACAAGAAGCGTTTTCATTATCCAATTATCTGTGTATAAATTTATTTATCACTGGCTGATACCCCTTCATCTGCGTACCATTTTTTTTAATGACATAACAGGCAAACGATCATATCGGTCATCTGATGTTAAGTGATCACCACCGTCCATAGACACTAACAATACCAGGGGAGTCGAAAGTGCGTTGCCAGCCTGTGTTTGATGGAATGGGGACGGGGCAGAGGAGAGGGAAGGGGAGGGGAGGTGGTCCTCCGGTGCTCTCACTGACCGAACGAAACGCAACAATGCAAGCACTGTTACTTCACGTCGGTTTTTTATGAGAGGGTAGTACCCCGGGCGAGCCGACCCATTCATGCTGAAACCAGTAATAGCTTCAGCGTGGCTCTACCACCTACAAAAATTATCAGAATATATTACATAAAATGCCTACAATTTTACAAGAAATAGTATTAAATAACATAAGATTATAAATAAAATATAAAAGTCACTACATGGCCGTCTAAGATCCCGCCAAAACTCCCGCAGACAATTTTCCACTGCTAAAATACTGTCCACAAAGAATAATACAAAAGTTCTGCCGCGGCCGCGTTAAAAAATGGTGCATTTAACTAAAACACAATTCGGAGTAAGATGGAAAACTCTGTAGGTTCCGCCTTTGATTAAGTACGTCTAATTCGGTTTTTCGTATATCAGAAAAGGATTTTTTTATATACCAACTAAAATAAAATTAGGCTATAGAATAGCTAACACCGCTGAATATATCAGTAAACTATTTGCTGAGAACTTCTCTTCGGTTTACTTTGATGAACCAATGCTAATACGTCAACCAAGACAACAATTTTTCCTCAAAATTCATTCAATAATGTCTTAATAAGTGAAGGATGCATACTAAATAAAGAGAATTGACGCTTTTAAAGGAGTAGAAACAGATAGTCTCCCTCATGTTCATTAAAAAAATAAAAACTTGAGCCGTCACGGGACGCCTGGCAGAAGTGAAACATCAATGTTATGCACAAATACGCTGCCACTAAGTATCGGAATATTTAATTGCTATATCTAAAATATTTTACTGACGTTAAGATTTAATATTTGGTATCTACTATCAACTCCATTAGAGACCATCGATAAATTACGTCACACTTTAAGGGAGTGGAAGGGGTCCTAAATTTCGTGACGTCACATTTCCAAATCTACATGTGTTGCACTATTATCGAAAAACTCAAAAACATTTACAGCCCTATATGTATAGTCATAAGATTCAAACTGTTTTATCGGCCATTCGGTCTACTGGCGTTACGCGGCACGTGCCGCCGACCTAGCGCCCTTTGATAAATGCCGCCAAACACACCGCAGCTAGTTGATTTCTGTATTTAATAAATATTGTATTTATGGAACAAATTTGTAATGCTTTATATTTTCATTATGCCATAGCTGATTCCTGTCGTAATCTGTTTTTTTATGCATATAACTTAATTTTTTTTCGATGTACGTTGGGTAGAACCACCATATTAAGAGACACATTGAAACTAGCGCCACCATAATAAATATACATAAATAAGAATAATTATTATTATATAGAATAATAATTATTATATAATGTTAATAAGACTTAAATAAGAATATCATTATATAGAATTGAATCATTAGTTTGATCATTATATCAAATAGTATATTCTTTGACTTCATAGTTCGGCCATGAAAGGCTAGATGTCGCTGATCTATATGTCGAAACAGATTAGTCAACACATTCGAGATTCATAAATAAGGATGATTATATTAAATTGTTGTATAGCTTAAATAACATTAATTTGTTCATACTTTATTATTTTTGTGTTACTTAAATTATTTTGCGGAATTATGTATTAATAGTAATCGCTTTGACTTATATAGATGGGCCTTTAAAAGGCAAGATGTCTGTGATATCTACGCACTTCTTATATAACAAGTATTGTAAGGCGAAGCTCTGGCCAAATAAATAGTGACAGTATCTACGGAGTATTTATTGCCATTCCTGACTGCATCGACACTATACGTGATTAGTGTAATACGATTTTTTTACATTATGTTCCACGCGAACGGAGTCGTAGGCACAGCTAGTATTTAAATAAAACGTATAAATATATATTTTTTAATCAAATTTGAAAACCATACAAAAATTCGCGCGGACGGTTTTGCGCCTAACAGCTGGCCGTTTATTAAATGTCACCAAGTTAAATAAAAAAATGTCACGTCGGCGAAAAATCTTTAGCTTTAAAATACGGTATTCGAAATATGGCAATCTTGTAGAGAATTTCATTACCATCACAAAAGAGTCGGCAAAGAGGCAATCGCCGAGTCTCGCTGTTATATCAGAAACCGAAATGACAACAATCGGGAACTTTTTGTTTATATAAATAAACAAAGCTTGTCTTATTGGTTAAAATATTCATCACGCTAAAGTCTAACGGTCGGAGGTAGAACCAGCAAACAAATATTATTTATTGATTTTTTGTTTTTATATTATAGCAGGCAAACGAACACGTGGGTCACGTGGGATTTTATTTTGACAACTAGCTCGAGGGTGCGCGGCACACCTCGGCTTTGGCTGTTGCCTGATTCATGGAATTCGCGACCTATCTGAACTAACCTAAGCTTAGCTACCTCTTCTTCTTCTTCTTCTTCCTAGCGTTATCCCGGCCTAGTGCCAGGGTCCGCTTTCTTACTTCGCTTTCTCCACTTTGCCCGGTCTTCGACATCCTTTTGTGTGAGGTTATTCGCCTTTATGTCCGCCTTCACCACGTCCAGCCAGCGTTTTTTGGGCCTGCCGCGGGGCCTTGGGCCTTGTACAGTGATGTTAAGACATCTATTTCCGACATAGTCAGGGGGCCTGCGACTTATGTGGCCGTACCAGCGGAGACGACTCTCCTGCAGCTTTTCTGCGATGTCACGGACTCCAAGACTACGACGGATGTGTTCGTTTCGATTAGCTACCTATTCATACATATATGAGTTGATTGAATTATTGATGAGTTATTGAAACATATATGTGTACGAAACATACCTCCCTCAACAACTCTTATATGTATTTTGTGTTGGATAATTTTTTCTAAACTATTTCAGTTCGATAAGGGAAAAAAATAAAAAAACCTTCCACTTTCACGTGTAAGCATTAGTGCGTGCACGTGTGTGGAGGTGATATGTGTAATGTTATTGTATTTAATTATTTAATAAATTGTATGTAATGTAAGGTTTTGTGTGACTGTATCGCGCGGGCAGCGTACTTAAGGGCTCCACGCCGAGGGAACGGACCTAGGCTTGAGCCGCAGCCGAGGGGGCCTAGGTTAGGTAGGCCTAGGTAGCCTAAGTAGACGTTAGATTTACATTCTTATTATATGTATAAATTAAAAGCAATGTCTTTCTATCTGTTTGTCTGTTCGTTTGCTTGTAACAAGGAAAATAATTAAACCTACATAATACCATTTTTATTGTCATCAAAATACAATACACGATTTTCTTTACTCACATTTTGGTATATTTTGTTGTCTTAAATGATAATAGAACACGTAATTGAGTTAAAAGTAAACTAAATCGATACGAAATAGTTACGACATTGTGTTGTTTCATTTTAGCTGAACAAGTTAACAATAATCAATATAATGTAATATACAATTGTTTAGAATACAAATTAAAAACAACAGTCCTGCCAACGTGATAAATCTAACTGTTGTATTTAAAATCTCAATAGAGTTCTGATTAAGTTCTAGAAAAAAGTTGTAGCTTGATAATGCCTATTACCGCCCAACGAAGTGGGCACGGGCCGGCTAGTTATATAATATATATTAATATTAAAATAAAATATATTGAAAATAATTTCTACATCTAGTTACTCTGCAAAAATTTTATGAAAATACCTATCATGCTGTATGTATCTGTTTGCTGGTATACGAAAGAGACGAATGAAAGACGATTACGTGTGGCAGGGAAGCAAATTTTAAGATGGATGTGTGGTGATCACAGCCGTAGCTAAGGGTTGGGCATTGTGGGGCAATGTCCTACCTTGAAATCACAATGCCCTACCTTAAAAATGCCAAAAATTAAGATAAACTATTATAATTGACTTGTTGGATCATAATTTGAGATAAAAAAAAATGTAGCGATAGGTATCTAAACTTTTCCGAACATACCACAATTTGTGACATTCGAGGGCAGATCAATTATGATATTTTTTTTACTTCCGCCCTACCTGTAACCAATGCTGCCCTACCTAAAGAAAGTTAGAAGTGACAGAGAAATTGAGGAGTAATCGGTTACCATGAAATAATCATCAGATATTCTATATCTAATAGTAATACTCTGGTACGAGGTATCTTGGAATATTGTAGTCCTGTCTGGAATCCAACCTACCAGGTGCACTCAACCAGAATGGAACAAAAACGTTTTTTACACCATCTCACGTTCATTAATAACAAGGGCTACTCTCTACACTCATATCAATCACGTTTAGCTTATTACAATCTACAAACGTTGCTATCCCGTAGAAGCATATTGGATTTGTCTTTCCTATTTAAGATTTTAAGTAACCGCATTGACAGTTCATTTCTGTTGGGACAAATATGTATCTCAGTACCACGGAACAACAGTCGTTTGCAGAATCGCAAAACATTCTTCCTACCGAAGTATTCGACAAATGTTAGACAATACAATACAATAATACAATATACGCCACAAATACAATAATATACAATCTAAATTTGATATTTTTCATTGTTCTTTAAAAAATTTGTACTTAATTTTTTTTGGCTTCATTTTATATATTTTCTTTGAATATTTAAACTTCATTTAAATGTTTGAGTTCTCGTATATTGTACACGTTAGTTTCACATCTAGTAGGTTACATTTGTAACAACTTTATCGTATCAGTGTCAACAGAATCAAACTCTTTTGTAACCAGTTTTGTGAAATTAAAAAAAAAATCGAATGCATCGTTCATGTGTTACTGATCGTTATTGTGTTTGAATTATAGCTTGCTTACCGTCAGTCACAGTGTCGTTACTATGCCTTGTTGGTATAAGAAAATATAAAATAATATTCGTATTTTGGTAAAATCCCAACAGATAGAAGCATATAAAAGAATTGTAACATTTTATTTCTCAGAAAACAACATTATACCGAACAATAATCAGATTACGATGAACATAAAACTTTGCGCGTGGTTGTCCTCTATCGTAAACAAGATAATTCTCGGATCGATCCGAAACCAGAACTTTCACGATTCACTATAAATAATATCTGTCACGGATAGAAACGCCAAGATTGCGTTCCGTTCACACGACAGCAGACTTAATACGTTATCATTGTCAAAATATTACGAACAGTTTAAGATTTATACACTAGCTTGTTATCGCGACTTTGCTCGCGTTTATGTAGATTTTAGAAAATAAAAAACAGCGCATATTACTCGCCAATAACTTGGCTTTCTATATGTGAAAGAAGTTTAAAAATCGGTTAAGTATTTTCTAAGTTTATCAATTACAAAGAAAAACTTCAATATTTTCTTTTTATACTTAATAGTAGGATTGAAAAGCAAAGTTGGAGAAATATACTATTTTTCATTGATAAACAGAAAAACTCTTTACAAGCTAACGTGAAAAGATTCGTTTTAGAATCTATATATAAAACGGTAGTAAGCAAACAGCTAAGAACATCTCCTTCCTCTGTCTTTCATCCGACTTTCTTCATTCTTTTTTTATTCAGAATATTATATACTATTGACGATCTTTAGTGTTATTGATAAAAGAATGGGAAAAGTAATTTTTTTCTCTATCATTGAAGTTCGACCACTGGACGAGTACTCGTAAAAATAAATCCTTACGTTGAAGAAATGCATACCTTCACTCATTGAATTATAGCTTATATTACTCACACTATATGTTTTTTTAAATGAAATGATACATTAAGATTTCGTCGTATTTAAAACAGTGGAAATCGTTTTAATCATGGTATTACGATTTTTTCAATCTAAAGTAGGAAACAAAATAGTAGTGGACGGCGATGGGAATAATTATTAGATTTGTCTCTAAGTTCTCTATTAGTAAGAGGTATTGCATCTCCCCATATAATATGATAGCCTAGGTTAAGATTGAATTATGCTTTTAATGGTTCCAATGGAGTCCGCCGAGGACATAATCCAATGGTTGGTTTTACCGAGAACGCGTGGACGAAGGACGATTATCTGATTGGTAGTCCTTCTAATCTATCTTCTATATACATAAAAATAAAGGGGTTTGCAGTTGTGCGCACATTATGTAAAAACTACTGTATAGATTTCGTTGTTTTTTTTGTTTTACTATTTAGATACTGTGTTCTTATCCAAAAAGGAATAACATAATTTTTACGATTATACGATCTCATTTTTTTTTCTCGAACTGACTATGCTATTGACCTGGCAATGTCATTATAGCTTCACCGGACTACTATATGATTTCATCACATCATGTTCATATACGGTTTTTTATAAGCAGTACCTAATCAGTTATATATGTTTTCGTGCCGTGAAGAAGTGGACAATTGTTGTGGTGCTTATATCTCAGATCAGGATCAGACATAGATGAAGTCGCGGGTATCAGCTTATTTATAATAAACGTTGCGATGTACTAAAGAAAGAAAATCAAAGAGAATTTGTTACTCCCGTCAATTCGATTTAGGACCTAATAAAGCGATTATGAAAGTCAAAACTACCACCGGTTCGGAAAACAACTCAGTCATCGAGAGAACCGGCAAGAAACACGAATTGATTTTTCTTTTATACATTCGTTTTTATTGGAAGCACAGAGAGGGGCGTCATTTCCAAACGTCACCATCCTTTACGTATTTTGCCTTATCCTACTAAGACCTATTTAACATGGTGCTTGAACTCACTATCCGGCAAATCTCGAAGACAAGAACCGGTAATAAACTAGATCTGGTTTATCTTTTTAACATATGCATATAAAATACAAACGTTACAAACGTTTTTAATTGATGCACAGAAATGAGTCAATTCCAGACTTTACCATCTTTTACATATTGATCCACTCTATAACACTCTTTTGACACCAAAACTCGCTTGACACGGCACTTAGATTTAAACTTACGTCTTCAACGAGAGATGAATATCGTCCAAATAGAAAATACGTCGAAACGAAATCAGTTCTCGTTGAAAACAAACCATTCCATTCACCTTATGAAAGGCAACCCCCTTACGTCCGAGGCGGCTCGATCCCGGGTCGGGGTAAATACGTATTAGCATAAAACCAATAACGGAGCCCACTGCCCCGGGGGCCGGGTGACACCTGGCCTGCAATTTTTATAGAATTTATTGGCGATTCTACCGCCATGATGGGCAATTGAACGATCGTGGATTTTTTGTTTTCTCTCGCAACTCATACTCGTTGTGCGTATTATATTTATATTGAGTAAGCCATATATTGATATTTCTATATCTTTATTAAAATATTATAATATAAATATAAAAAATATAAATATTAATAAATTCATAATCATTACATAGTCTGTCTGTTCGCGATAAACTCAAAAACTATTGAACGGATTTTCATGCGGTTTTCACCAGTAGACAAAGTAATTCATGAGGAAGGTTTTGGTATATAATTTGTCAAGGATTTTTTTTATAATCAGGGCGTTACAATGCCTGCCAGTTCCGCTAGTTATCATATAAAAAATGTTTGCTTAACAAAGGTGACCAGATTTTTTCCTAAAACATAAACCTAAATAATAGTTACATTGCATTGTAGAAGATGAATCTCAATTATACTGCTGTCAGTACGTGTGTTGTTTTGATTCATATCAAAACGTGATATAATTATCAAATTAGTTTTCTGAATATTGTTGAGCCTTGAAGTAGGCTCTACGTGAATAGTGAACGGGCGCAAAATAGAGCGGCACAGGAGCTATCCAAGGCGTAATGGGATTTGGGATGACATTTATCGGCAATATAGGTTAGTTTTTATCTTAATTGGACTCGGTATGAGATGCTCCGAACCGGTTCTAAGCTTTTAAAAGATATTTCACATACCCACTGGGTATATATTTGCGTCCCTGGATTTGGGTCCCTGGATAGTTTGAATTCACAGTTGGAAGCGGTAGATGCCGCTGCATAGGGGTCGTAAGATTTTTAAATTTTTTCCGTTTAAAAATACAATTGAAACCGCTAATAACCGATTTGGTGCAGACGAAGTTGCACGGGTCAGATAGTTTCTTAATAATCTTCTTTCCGCAAGGACCGGTGCAGTGGTGACAGCTTCTTCCAGTGCGTTATGTCACCTTTCTATCGCTGACAAAACTTTTTGCACGGTCTTTACCTAAATCATTAAATATTGATCGATACAAAGCAGTGGACAATTATGCCGCCGCAAGGAAAAGGGGCATTTAGCGTCGTAGGTACGTCACATTGTAAATTGAGAAAAGAAGCTCATAAGTGAAAAAAAAAAATAGATAAATCTTCTTTGCTTGATTTTCATATATACAATACAATATAGCAAAAAACGGCAGATTCCCCCATCTTATTTTAGACGACAGAATTGTTTAAAATAGAAATTATTAATAAATAAACCATGTAATATTTAAAAAAAAATGTACTTAATGCGAGTGGAACGCTGGTTACAGCCAATACACAATACATAACATAAGCAGTTTTAAAATATAAATGTATGTACCAGAGTTATGTTTATTCATTTTGAAGGTACACAAAAAAGCAGACGTCAAAATTATTCCACAAATATTATTCATCGTTGTTAAACTCTGAAACGATACCAGCTATAAACGTTATATCTCACAGACAATGATTGATGGGAGGCTATTACTACAAAAAATGACCATTGGAATTTTTCGAAACAATATTTAGCTTATAATCTCATTTCTTATTTTTATTCAATATTATCAGTGGTTACTGTATTTTGCAGTAAAATAACTGGAATAACGTCTCTCATAAACGCGAAACACTTGGATAAAGTATGGGAGAAAGGGGCAGGAAGCGCGGAGGCTGTAATATAAAGTTATTAGCGACACTACTCTTACTAGTATAGTTTTGTACAGAGTATGTTGAGATAGATTTATTTATGTAACAAACCATCGTTTTTCACTGAAATCCTCCCAAATCATCGAGTTGTTAAAAACAGCCTACATTACTCTTCACAAAGTTATGTACTAATTAACTAATGTTATATACTAACGGTCCAAATGCGTTAATCCGCGTCTGGATTTAGTTCGAACAAACAAGCAGACAAACAGTCATGAATTGTATAAATTATTTTTATTATTTACTAGCTACCCGTCCCGGCTTTTTACGAGTGTACTAATGAAGAAAATAAGATCAATTATTTCGATTACAGTACGAAACGTGTAGTAAAATAATACAACAACAGAAAAATTGAACTTTAGTATGTGAATATTCTTGAAAATTTCGCTATTCTTTTCTGCCAAACTCATTTTTTTTATATACCGTTACTTTAACTCAAAGTTTTTATTGTTCCGTACAATTTTCTAAACATTTTCTTTCACACAAACATTGTTTTCATAATTACATACGCAACAATAAAATAATTAAATAACTTTGAACATTTGCTTCAAGATTGCCCCACGTTTAGTACGAAGAGACTAAAGCATACAATCTTCATATCTGTCCATTCGATATTTTGGGCTTGATGGATAAGGAGTCTGCTATCAAATCGTTTGATAATTTTGTCAAGAATGTGATAACTAATCTCAAGGCATTCAACGGTCTTTGATATTGCCACGACCCTCAGACTTACATCTAAATCATGACTGATAAATCTTCTGTGACTTTATATAATGCTCATGCAACGCATCAAAGGAGAGAGAAGTGACTCGTATCAAATTGCGATCATCCCTCTCTCCCTTTATATTGCTAACTCCAAATATCTTTAAATAGCTAAATACATATACAAGCTACGTTGCTGGTAGAGCCACGCTGAAGCTATTACTGGTTTCAGCATGAATGCGTCGGCTCGCCCCCGGTACTACCCTCTCACAGAAAACCGACGTGAAGTAACAGTGCTTGCATTGTTGCGTTCCGTTCTGTCAGTGATAGCGCCGGATACCCGCCTACCATCCCCTTCCTCTCCCAACTCTTTTCCCCCAAACAGGCTGGCAACGCACTTGTGACTCCCGTGGTGTTGCTAGTGTCTATGGACGGCGTTGATCACTTAACATCAGGTGACCCGCGTGTTCGTTTGCCTCCTATGATATAAAAAAACATGCAACAGTTCTGAGGTGATGCGATTACATAAATTTGAAATTATTTTTTTTGGCCACCTGATTATAAGTGATAATGTGACCCAAAATAGTATAAAGTCTAAGGAAAACTGGCTCCCAAATACAGGTGCTAGAATATATTAGTGCTTGTTGACAGGTTTTTGATTTGAGGATTCTTACTATCCAGGCAGGAATTTAAAAAATCCCTGCGATGCAATAGTTTTGTCAGGATATTTACGGAAATTTCAAGAATATTGTAAAGATGAGTTATTACGAGGTATTAAGGCATCATTCTGTTTATCATCCATTTACTATTAAAGCTATGTTTCTATTATATAAGTGTGTATCTGTATTATGCAGCCTATTAAGTAATTTACACTGGACCAATGAGTGCTGTAATTGCGAATACAACAAACTCGGGGGTTATTTTCCTGGGGATCAGATCTATGCTTGACTTATTGCGGGAGACGGATACGGCGATTAGGTAGGTGCTACATTCTTTGCAATTAAGTGGCCGTATGTGAAGAATTTACTCAGTGAAGAATTTCAGAGCCGTTTTTATGATAACACAATTAAGACAAACACTGAACTATATTTTTACCTTCATAGAAATGAAAATTGTGTTTTATTTTTCATTATAATGTTTATAACTGATATGTTTTATTTGTTACAGAACATGGCGCCACTCAAATCAAAGGCGGTTATATGCTGCGTTATAAAAGTAAGGATGAAAATCTTGTTTTTGTATTAAACATAACAATTTTTTAAACGAAATTATTTAACCGCGGCTTGTGGTATCAGTTGATTGATAGAGTTCGCCACATAAGGAAAAAGTGTTATACTGCCATCGCTCTTTGTCTTCATCGCTTTCGCAATTCAGACAAATGAGCATCATGCGCTGCCAGTTGTATAACCTTGAGGTTATAAAAATACTGAATGAGTGAAAGTTTTTTTTTAATTTACTTTATATATATATATATATATATATATATTTTTTTTCCAAAAATATTGTGTATTTGTATATTTATTTTACGTTAAGGAACTTATATAATCTATAATCAAAAGAAAATGTATACTCCTTCAATACAATTTGGGATAGTGCTAGTTATAAAGAACAATACAAGACAATGATAAGGCTTCTTATAGTTGGTATACAATAGTATCATTAATTTTCAAAATAATTCGTTTTTACAATCGCATAGATATAAAAAATTACGAGCGTAATATAAAATATCACCATTTGGATGCCGTCATATTTTCCAATATAAAAAACCACAGAACATATAGACCAGCTTGCTAACTTTTTTCGAATGATATCGTATTGAATTCCAATTTCGAGTGATTACGTATTAATTCTACGTTACATAGAGTATACAATCGGTGGATTTTATTTAATTTAGATGAATTTACGCACTTTTTTAGTCTATAACTTTGAGCGTTTGAGAATTTGGCTGTCAAATGTAGCTGCCAAAACACACCTAACTGGTGCTTGACAACATATTTTGAACTAAGGAGTTGTTGCTACTATCAGGGCACTACATACAGCATTAACACCAAAATACTGTAAAGTAAAAATATAACCAAGTACAACTGTCATAACGTGACTGGAATGATGGGGCAAAAAAATAAATCGCTGTCAAGTTTTAGGAATTTTGCCGTAATATTATATATATATATATAAAAAACAATATGACCTAAAAAACTGTTTTTGGACTAGTGAGCCTGAAGCATGGAATGACCAATTTGTTGCTGTTTATAGTATTTTAATTATGTTAGTCTTTTACTAGATCCAGCATATCTAAGTTTTGCGGACATACATGAAATTATCAAGAATATATTGGGAGGGCAGAGTTAAGAAACCGAATTCCTGAAACTTAGTATTTAATGATTTGCCCGTTTTTGTAATAGGAATATGTCATATCTGTAGGTATGGATTATGTCATGCATATTAATATTTTTGTAATTAATGCACGCAAAATTTTTTAGAGCTATTCCTTTTTTATAAGTCGTAGATTGCGTTTCACCATAATCTTTCTACCCGATACGAAATATATAAGAGTTGTTGAGATATGTATGCTTGGTACACATATTTATGTTTCAACAACTCATATATGTATGAATAGTTAGCTTAGCTTTTTTTATTGTAGCAAGGCAAAATTATTGCACGGTGCCTGATGGCAAGCACAGTACAATCCAAAAACAATTGCAACCATCGAGTAACACAATATCCATCGCTGATCGCCGCTGTCATACCGGCCTGCGAAGAGCTGGATATGCACAGGCTGATCCCGAAATGCGACCAGCAGAAGCGAATCACTATTTCGGGCTTTTTCGCCATGTACATGGTGGTTGCGACCCAGTCGGGCTGTAAAACCCTACCACCCCGCTTTCGCCATTGCCTCGTTCGTTCGAGCATAGCTCAGATAGGTCGCGAATTGCATGTATCAGGCAACAGCCCAAGCCAAAGTGTGTCGTGCACCCTTGAGCTAGTTGTCAAATAAAATCGGCTGAGTGCCTTAAGCGCTCGCCTTAGTAGTCCGGTGAAGCTGTTAGTCAATAGCGTAGTCAGATCAAGAAATAAAACCCATAATCTCTTCTGCTGTTATATAACGATGTGGTCTAAGATTGTAAACACGTTGAAACTATAGGGGTCTGGCTCTCGAGTTCAGTTGTCGGTACACTCGAACAGGTGCTTGGCGATAGATTTTCAACTCGAGGGCGATAGTTAGCCAGGTGGACTTGTTCGGTGGACGTGGTTACATCACAATATTTTTCTTCACTAAAAGCTCCGATTCAGCTGCGTCTATAGACGCGATGTACATCATGCTATCCTCAATACCATCAACGCAAAAAATATTCGTATTTCCCCTTTAAATACGTATTCACAAATAACTGAAACCATATTTAGAAAAGTTGAATGAATGTACAAGCTGTTTTCTATGAACTGTGGTTAAACCTTTATATCCATTCTTCACAAATACGACACTACATCATACTATAAGTATATGCAATAATAATAATACCCGAATGAAATCGTAAAACGAGTTCGGTTAATTCTCATCCGTCAGGTTCATAAACAGAAACCGGGTTCCTCCACCCGGTTTTACGATGTACCCGGTTTCGAGCGTAACGAGAGGAACGAGTGTGAGCGGGACAGACTGTGCGTCAGCTTGCGAGAGTAAAACGCCTATAAAATACATATAGAAAATTACGACATCTTAACCGGATAGCTTATAGGAGTATTCGAAGGGTTCACTGCTGAATATTTGTTTCGATATTAATTGTATACAATCATGCTATTAACAGTTTTTTTTTTATTCCTGTAATTTTATGTAAATGGTTCTTATTTTTGTTAGGCATGTATATGAGCCGTTACGTTTCAAAATGTGCTAAATCCAAATTGAATCGTTCGTATAACACGTTTAATTTTTTTAAGATTTCCAGTTTTTATGCACCGAGAACGAAGTACAAATTTTGCCGTCCATAAGGTATTTAGTGCTTTTTATGATTTTCATATTTTACATTTACAAATTTGAAGATCGTGAAAAATGCCGTAAAATATTAGGAGCAACTAAATTAGATTTAGCTCTTTTTGAAATGTTACGACACACATCGGCACCGTTAGAACAGTTAAGAACATCTCCCTCCTCTATTTCTCATCCGATTTACTCCATTCTTTTTTATTTAGTAGCTATTGACGCGCATTAGTGTTATGAATAAAAGAATTCTCTATGATCAAAGTTCGAACAATGGAGGAGCACTAAATAAATTGACTAAATTTTCATATTTCTTTCCCAGGGAAATATTTATGGAACACATGGTCTGAGGAATGGGTCGTGCTCTATGATGATTCCACAATGGCTTGGTTTAAGGTAAAATAGTATTAACTTTTGAATCAAAATACATCTGTTCTACAAGACACGACTAGTACCGTTCTTGGAAAGTGTTCACTTAGCTCTTATTATTCTCAATATTTTGTGACTCCATTTCGTAGGAGGTTATAATACGGTCGCTTATTTGCGTTCTTCATAATAAAGTAGTTTGTAAAAGGCTATCATTTCTCTTTGTTCATTCTCCTCGCAAGTATACATTTTCGCGTATTTGGAAGACTGGAGTGGAGTAATTGTGTATTGAAGTCTGGTGGAAATTTATGAAAAATATATAATTTGCGGTAGGAATTTTGAACGGGTTTTTGATGAAAATTTCTGCTGTTTCTGCGATTCCACCACAATAACAATACAACATATATACTGTAGTCCCGATAATGTTTGTAAACCGATAATACAATAAATATAATTATAATTAATATAAAAATTTTCTTTGCGTGATTGCGTGCGTTCTCTTAAATCCTTAGACGAAGAGAGGACGGCGAGTGCTGCGATTGCATTCCGTTGTTTTTAGAGAGGAAGGGGTTGTATAAAATACATAGATAATAAATAGCGTGCGAAAGTATAGATAAAATATGCGGAATAAGGAAGAGGTAATAATACATATAAAAATTAATAGATGGCGTTACCAGAGTCAATGACTTGTAGTTTGGCTTGTGACTTATTCAGTTCTATTATTATAACGCCGGAAATAATAATGTATGATTAACTTAGTTACAACAAGGCAAGAGTCCAAGCCGAGGTTCGGCCACTCTGGCACCCTTGAGCTTGTTGCCAAGCTTTAAGCGCTCCTCCTATTAGTACGGTGGAGCTGTGAAGGTCGATCAGGAAAATGGTGTTAGATAGTTCGAGAAAAAAAACATAAATTATACTATACTAACTATAACAGAGTTTTCGAGAGCGAACAATAATTTGAGGGTCAAGAAGGGATCAAAAGGGTCAAAGATTTGTTCGTGAAGGAGAATTGTTCTATTTTTGGTACACATTGTATCTTACACACTTTTTTATACAACAATGTTTCTCTACATGTTTATTTAATGTTGATATAGAAAATATTGGTTAAATATACTAACGGTGTTTATTTGTTACTAAGCTTGTGTCTATACGGTCATTTGGACTCTCATCATCCGATATACACAAAAACTACTGAACTGATTTTCATTCGGTTTTCAACAGTGGATAAAGTGATTCATGAGGAGGGTTTAAGTAGATATATAATTTGTGAAGGATTTTTTTATATTCAGGGCGGGACAATGTCTGTCGGGCAAGCTAGTAAATATATAAAATAGAGAGACGAAAATAATTACTGCATAGAAGAAACATACCAAGCCGCGGTTTTTTTATATATATGGATATAAAAATGTGATATAAAAAAGTTTATCGTTGAATAATTGCAGAGTAAAAAGTTACTAAGTTGCAAACAAAGCTCTTTCCATTTCACGCTTCGCAAGGCCAAGTTTATCTATGATGAGTCAGTGAAACTAAACTCTACGTACAGACCGGAGAGAACAGCTCTATCACTGTACATACGATATCACGGCGGCAAATCTGCTTTGGAAAATCTCAGATCAGATTAAAAATATAGTTCAATATGTTCAAATTAACAAAACGTCTTCTTTTATATGTACTTTTGTTGTGTAATTTCTTATGGGAGGGCCTTAAAAGTAGTGGGAGTAAACACTGTGTCGAGTGAGAGTGGTGTCTCGCTTGCCCTTGGTATTGGAGAACAGTGAGACATACACTCTTCTCGCTTTCTTTTTAAAAGTTTTATTATTACCGCGTGTGAACTACACATTTGTTAGGGGTTTGGGGTTTGGGATGTAAGGGGTGTCAAATAACATCTAAGACTTGAGACATCCAAGCCAACCTCACCTGCACGTGGTGCTGCACCCTGCTGAATAACGAACGAGACAATGACGAAAGCGGGGTGGTAGGGTTTCACAGCCTAACTGGGTCGCAACCACCATGTATATGGCGAAAAAGCCCGACATAGTGATTCGCTTCTGCGGGTCGCATTTCGGGATCAGCCTGTGCATATCCAGTTTTTCGCAGGCCGGCATGACAGCGGCGATCGACGATGGATAGTGTGTCACTCGGTGGTCGCCATTGTTTTTGGATTGTACTGTGCTTACCATCAGGCACAGTGCAGTCATTTTGCCGTGCTACTATTAAAAAAACACAATTCTTTTATACATTAAAAGTTTTTCGCATATTCAGGAAAAGTAACTTATGCTAAAAAATAAACCACAGTTATTTCCGTATTTATACAAATTAAAGATTTGGCGTGTCGCTATTTATCGGTTTACCGATCCGACTGTATCGATTTTATCGGGAAAATTACTGATAAATAGTGGACTTTTCAGAGTATTATATAGATCATCTATCTTTACGTGTTCGTGTGATTGCTAAGCGGTGATGATAAATTTTAACATAGACAGCGTTATAGGGAAGAAGTCGTGGTTAGGAAATTAAAATTAATCAGTATATAACTCGGACGTGCCACTTAGTGTTACATTGTGTGTTTGGTGTGTTCGTTTATAATTTATTATTATTAAACTTCAACAGTAAACTTGTAATTGTAGCAACAAATATGGATATAATCCTAGTATGAGTTTGAATTATTATTATTATAACGCGCGACGAAAAAATTATATCTGGTTTTTAAGTTAGTTTTATTTTTATAGCTGTTCTCGCAACTCCGTCAGAGTGGAACCTAATGTAAAAAAAATAGTAAAATGATCTGAATGTAATAAGTCCATTTACTTATCTATTTTCCGCTCGTACTTAAGTCGCGTCCTCATTAAAATGACAATAACTTCTGATAGAGTGAACCGATTTTAATAATACCATGACTAAATGTTAGTCAAGGATATGCTTGCATACCTAATGAGGAAAGCAGAATCTTCCAACTGCGATGTATGCAGAAAAATTGAGGATGTGCATCACTTGATGATGGAGTGTGCCAAGAACAACATCGAAAGAGAGTCGTTGATGAGTAGTATAAAAAGTAGTTGCCAGAACATTGGTATTTGTCACAGCATCTTGGCTGAACCCTGTTCGGATGAAGCTAAGATGCTGTATGACCTGGTTATGATACCTCATCAGCGACTCTCATGATAGATGGTGGTAGAGCCACGCTGAAACTATTATTGATTTCAGCATGAATGGGTCGGCTCGCCCGGGGTAGTACCACCCTCTCATAGAAAACCGACGTGAAGTAACAGTGCTTGCATTGTTGCGTTTCGCTCGGTCAGTGAGAGCGCCGGAGACCCATCTCCCCTCCCCTCTCCTCTCTCCTCTCCCTTTCCCTCCCCTAACCTTTCCCTCCGAAAGATGGCAACGCACTTGCGACTCCTCTGGGGTTGTTAGTGTCCATGGATGGTGGTGATCACTTAACAGCAGGTGACCCACATGTTCGTTTGCCACCTATGACATAAAAAAAAAAAAAAAAAATAGAGCTAAAAAGATTGAGGAACAATGGGGCTGATATGTTCAGTGGAATAAAAGCCCCTTTAAACAAATAGGATATGCTTTATATCTTTAAAGCAGTACTTTAGCAGCGATGCGTGTTCAAAAAATCATACAGACAGACAGACAGACAGACATTTTAAATAATGATTGAAATGTATTTTATTACTTATTCCAAGACATCTGCAACAATTTTTTCATATATATGAACATGAAGTAACATTTTGAACAGTAATTAAATTATGCATATAATGTGCATTTTCAGTTACTCTATAGTTTCTGTAATTGATTGTAGGTTAAAATATAAGATGAAGTAGCTGTTGTGGTTAACTTGTGTTCGTAGGCTGAACAGCCGTCCATATCAAAGTCACACGCAATAAACCCGATCCTTGCTTGCCGTTATGAGTACCAGCGATTTGTTGATTAAGAAACTTCGGCGGTCTCACCCCACGGAGTAGGGCGCCCCGGACGAACGGACTCCATTGCTAGGAAATAATTTATAGCTATGACACTACGTTTATTTGCGTTTATGCCTCTGAATGTACCTTTCAGGCTTGGTCTGGGATATAAGCGGATGTATTTTTAGAGTGTATATTTACGTATGTATATTTCTTGATAATATAATAATAAATAAATTGTGTTTTAATGCCTAAAGGCATGTTTAAACAGTATTATAGGGTGGATCAATATGTGAACGATTGTGACGTCTGGACATGACGCCCCTCTCTGTGCATCAACTAAAAACGAATGTAACTATTTATGTTTTGTAAAAATATATAACATGAAGGGATAAACCAGACCGAGTTTCTTGCGGGTATTTCTCGATGACTGGGTTGTTTTCCGAACCGATGGTAGTTTTGACGTTCATAAGTGCCTTTTTAGGCTCTAAATTGAGTGAAAAAAAATTTGAGTTTTGGATTTTGCCTTACTTGTTTCGAGGGTGACCCACTCGGCAGCGGCTCAAGCCTGGGTTCGATCCTCCAGAGTGGAGCCCTCGAACACGTTGCTAGAGCGATACAGTGTCACTGAATATTTTAATTCACTAGCTTAACACAAAGTACCCCAAATACACACAGTTACACATATAAAAGAAGTGTGATTCGTTTAGTTTAGTCGAGATGACAGATACAAAATACATGTTTGGAGTTCGTGAAGCGCACATACTGGTACCTATTGAAATAGGAGGGCAATGCAAGTAAATGTGGAAAACGAAAAGAATACTGGATGTATTACTCTATAATTTTATTTTATTTTTTATTTATTTATTTATTTATTGGATATAAAGTAAATCTTCTAACAAAAGAAAGAGACCTTAACTAAGTTGAAAATATTAACAGAACTTGACTTATATATCTTACAATAATGAAAAACAATAAAAATAGAAGGATTATATATATACATATAAATAGGTATATTCTTATTAAACTGCCTTTTTATAAAATTAAAACAAAATCTAAACATGTATAAAATAAAACTTAAAATAACTACTTACTAATTTACATTATTGTCTACTTATATTATAGCTCTATAATATTGTACCACATCCACTGAGGTGTACTTTGAGAAATGAGTATGTTATTTTGTAGTCTCGGATATAAATAATATTCACGGGAACGTGTGTTTCGTAGAGGGAAGTATTTTCATATGTTACGTAGAACCAATTCCAACGGGGATGTGAAATATCTTATCACCAAGGTTAAAGGAGTGAATAGGATAACCAGATAATAACTATATCGTATTAAATGACGTTTATTGGATATTATAGTGGATGCTACATGCACTTTCGCCTGGAATTGATTGGCCACTATTATTACGTCTCACTGCAACAAAAAGAGTTTTTCTCTAAAACAATGAAAATAATTAAGACGTAGTCATCATCGGCCTGTAAGAGGCTGGCCTGTAAGACCCACTGCAGTACTATAGGTCTCTTCCCGAAGGAAGGTATGGGAGTAATCACCACGCCAGCCCACGACGTATTGGCGATTTTAAACTCTGAGAAATCCACAGTTCCATATTTTTCCCACATATAGTAGTACTACAAGAACATTTCTCAGGTTCAGGTTCATGTGGCAAACGAACAGGTGGGTCACCTGGTGTTAAGTGATCACCACCGTCCATGGACACTAACAACACCAGAGGAGTCGCAAGTGCGTTGCCACCCTTTGGGGGGAAGGGTTAGGATTGCATGAAAATCTGTTCAGTAGTTTCTGAATTTTTCACAAACAGACAGACAGACGTGCCAAAAGGCTTTGTTTTATTATAAGTAGTGATTTGTTAAAAAAAATCCATGAAAAAACTATTATTAAATACATCATTTTTTATACCAAAGAATTACATAAAATGTAATTATACTTGTCAGTATAAAATTCTCGGTAAATATTCTCTCCCTCGTCGCTATTGAAGCAATACGGGTTGAGACTTCTGCGAATCCATTCAAGTGTATTAGCTTTTATTACGTTTTCGAGGAGTCTTACTTGAAATCTTTTACATACGATACTTTTCTGAGATTGCTTTAGTTCTTTACTTAAATAAATATCCAGATTGACCGGCTGCTTAGTCACGTATTTTGCAAAAACAAAACGATTATAGAAATAGCCATAGATCGGTTTTGAAAGACTAAATTTAGTTTATGATTCAGCTTTTGCTGTAGATTTCTCGTAGCAGATTTCAATATTACCAAATACGTTACGTATTACAGACAGACCGGGACCAGACCAATTGTATTGACGAAGAAATGAGACCTAATATTCTGGACTATGGATCACGGAGCTAAATAAAATGATAACTGGACAATAGAACGTCAATACATCAAATCTGTCAATATTTTCTTCTCACTGCCTTTTTTATATGGAGATCTTTCGCAAATTTGTTACTTTTCTCTAGCATTTTGCAACACCTTTTCCCATACAAACCTTGACCTGATAATTCGTTGTCCTAAAAAGAAAACACAACAAAAAATACAGCTAAATAGGTACAGCAATTCTGAAGTTATGCTTACATACATCCATCAATTTATTTCTTATTTATACAGATTAAATTTGGCTCTCTGAGAAACCAGGTAAAGAATATTGTGTGTTGTATTGTGGGGGAGGGGAGTTGCGGAATTTACGGATTGCGCGGACTCCCCGGCGTTGATGATGCAGGTTTGAATGCACTTCACTCGCGGCGATTTACAATCGCCACTATATTGTTTTTTGCGTCTATGATGTTTCTACACGATCATCATCATTATTACCCTTATCCCGCTTAAGTAGGGTCGGCACAACATGTTTTCTTTTTCCACTCTCTCCTGTCAAATGTCATTTCAGTATTCACACCTTTTACGTACATATCATGTTTCACGCAGTCCATCCATACCTTTTTCAGTCTTCCTCTACTCGTATATCCGTCCACAAAAACTCAATTACATGGTTTTCATCTCTCCTCATGACATGCCCATACCATGCTAACCTATTACTCCTCAACTTATCTGTCACTGGTGCTATTTTCAAACTTCCTCTGATATACTCATTCTTAATTTTATCCATTCTAGTCACACCACACATCCACCTTAACATTCGCATCTCTGCCACATGTAATTTTCACTCATCCGTCTCTTTCGTAGCCCACCACTCAGATGCATACAGCATGACTGCTCTTATCATAGCTTTATAAACCTTCCCTTGAGTTTCAAAGGCATTCGTGGGTCACAAGGTTTTTACACCAAACTTCATAATATTAGTGATCGGTGACTCTAGCAATTCTTGCGTATCATTGTCGTTGCGTCCGTGGTAAGGATCGTGGCGTAAGTGAAAGTGATTGGAAGGAAGATGGGCGGAAAGGACGCTTGTGCGTTCGGAAACCTAAATATATAATGCACGCCAACAAATATCTTAAACAGTAAAAATAGCCTGGATATTTCAAGAATTGTCCAATGTATTGGTATTTGGCTTGTATCAGCATGTAGGTCGGTTAATCGAACATGACTAAGTCAAATAAACTTGTTTGTCTCAAAATGCGCACTAAAATGAACCACTAGGTCAAGACTTCACTGAAACCGAATGTAACTATCTATGTTTTGTAAAAATATGTATCATAAAAAGCTAAACCAGATCTAGTTTCTTATCGGTTCTTCTCGGTGACTGGGTTATTTTTCGAACCGATGGTAGCTTGACGCTCATTAGCGCCTTCTCAGGGCCTATATTGAATAAAGTATGTTTGATTGATAGATTTCTTTCATCTCATGTGTTGTGGTCATAGTCCATTTGGGTTACATTTGCTTAGCTTATTATTTCTTCCTTCGATCGGCAAGATATACTTGGCTTTGTTGTCTCGACACTGTTCATACTTATCATATATATTATAAAGCAACTAGCAAGTCCGCGCGGATTATATAATAATTAATTAATAATAATTGATAATAAAAAAACCTTGACAAATTATATATCTAAACTTTCCTCATGAATCACTTTAACTTTAAACAGTGGCAGAGGGCTTCATTACATAGTTTAAAACAAAGTCCTCAGCCGCGTCTGTCCGTCCGTCTGTTCGCGATAAGATCAAAAACTACTGGACGGATTTTCATGCGGTTTTCACCAGTAGATAAAGTGATTCATAAGGAAGGTTTATGTATATACTTTGTCAGGGTTTTTTTTTTGCTATCAGGGCGGGACTACGTCCGTCGGGACCGCAAGTAATTTATAATTTTGTGTTATAGACCATTGTTTTATACAATCAGATAGTTCAATATAGAATTAGATGTTAAATAACAATGTGGTCAACTAACTGGATTTCAAGTGTTTGTACTGAGATAGGTACACGAGAATATTTCATTATTCTATGTCGAATAGAAATAGTAATCAAAAATATTAGTTTCTGTTAAAAAACTGCTTAGAGTATGGAACTATTATTATTAGTATATTGTACATTAGTACAAGTAGTTAGTACATTGCTTATCTTTGTTGTTATTTACGCACGCCTTATCTATTTGTTTTATTCTATCGCGCTCATCTATGGGGCTCGAAACACCAGCGCCCGTCCAGGGTTAGGCCCAGATATTTCATCTGGGTCCCCAGCCTGATCCGGGCTCCCTCCACCACAATGTGAGCCCCAGGAGGTGGCCTCCGCCGAGGCCCATGAAAGAGTAGCGCCGCGGTCTTCTCGAGGGCCACCCTGAGGCCCAACTTCCGGATGCGCCTGACCACGAGAGTTGTGGCCATCGTGGCCAGGCGCTCCACCTCCCTCCACTCCTACCCCCGGGCTACGACTAGGGTGTCATCCGCGTAACATATGAGGCGTGCCCCATATGGGAGCACGCCGCGGAGCACCCAGTCGTAGCCCATGTTCCACAGGAGCGGCCCTAAGGCCGATCCCTGTGGAACACCTCGCCTTGTGGCCCGCCGGACCATTCGCCGTCTACGTAGGCGACCTCCCCTATCCTCGAGGTACGCCTCTAGCACCCGTCGCAGGTAGGGGGGCACTCTGAAATATCGGAGCGCCTCCCGTATGACCCCATGCGGCAGGGAAGAGCTAACCTAAGTTAAGCTAAACATATACATATATGTACAGCATACATATCTCAACAACTCTTAAAAGTTTTCGTTTTCTCTTTCTGGCAAAGTATATATTTCCGTCCTTTTCGCGTCACAAACGTTTTTCTAATAAGCGTTGCATATAAAACAGTGCACTGAAATTCGACTTTGAAATATTCGTTAATAGAAGTTTCACCTTCAACATAACCTATTATAAAACGTTAAGCGATCTGTTTGTATAAAATATAACAAGCACAGCGTTCCCTAATCGAGAAACAAAGTGTCCAAAACAACAAAACGTTCGTGTGTTGATGTTGTTTATAAAAACAAGCTAAACAACTCGGTAAGCTGTTTTGTGCGTGGGTAAAACTTGCCGTGGCTGTCTTTGATACTAAAAATTGATTGCTTTCATGCTCCGTCCCCTTTTACAGATACGCATTTCAGTAGTGTTAGGGGGGCAATGAAAGGAGATTTTTTTTTCTGTAACTCGATAATTAAGAAAATTGTTTGTAAGCCGATTGATTCTAATAATTTCTAAACCAATCAGCTTGAGGCTGTCAGCGGGGTGGTAGGGTTTTACAGCCTGACTGGGTCGCAACCACCATGTATATGGCGAAAAAACCCGTCATAGTGATTCGCTTCTGCGGGTCGCGTTTCGGGATACAGTGCATATCCAGCCTTTCGCAGGCCGGCATGACAGTGGCGACCGGCGGTGGATACCGTGTCTCTCGGTGGTCGCCGTTGTTTTTGGATTGTACTGTGCTTACCATCAGGCATAGTGCAGTCACTTTGCCGTGCTACGATAAAAAAAAAAAGTTATCATTATGTTTCCATAGTGAAATAGAAATACTGTAGGTACGTACGTGAGAAGTTATATGTCTTTGAAGTTAATGTTAACAATATTTTTTCAAATTTTAGCCATTTTGAAACGAGTCATTAGTTCGAATAACAAAATTAGATGCAAATAGAAGTTAAACACACACGTGTTGTATATAATAGTATATATATTTAAATTAAATTGTTTATTTTTTTATATATAAAAATGTGTTACACTAGCGGCGCGTGAAACGTCCAATTTACGCTAAAACAAACTTCACGGTGTGTTACATCGGCGCGCACAGCTTCCCATGAACTGGACTAACTTGAACTAACTTTAATTCTATAGTGTAGGTTTCAAATTAAAAATCTACTCCCAACGAATTCTCATAACGCAGCAGGCTTAGAAAAAGCATGTCATGCAAATATGATAGTACTAGCTGATTCCCGCGACTTCGTCTGTATCGTTTATTATCTCAAATCTCAATTGTTTTGTTTTATATCAAAGGGATTAATTAGGCAGCGTTTTCGACGAAAGCTCCCAGTCGTGTTGAGTTTTTCCGACACTTTCAATATTTATCGTTATATTTCAATGAATTTATAAAAAAAAAATAACAAATTATATAACTTCCTCGTGATGAATCTAGAAATGAAAACTGCATCAAAATCCGCTGAGTTGTCTTTGAGTTTATCGCGAACAGTCAGACAGACAGACTCGTCGGAAAACTTTATTTTATAATATGTAATAATAGTAACGAGTATAAGATGATTAATGAAATATAGTTATTTTATTAAACAATTTGTTACCATTTAAGTTTGATTAGATGGAGTTTTAATTACAAGTCGAAATAGAGTCATTTTATCATTTCTAATTAAAATGAAATAATACGATATAAATCTAACTGTTTTATTTATGCAAATGTTCTTTATGTCCTAAATATTAATTAAATTACATTTTTTTTTACATCTCACTCATTGTTTTCATTTTTTTAATTATAGATAACGCTTTGAAATCGTAATTAATATTACAACGCTTTTGAGATAGTTTGAGATTAACCTACATAAAAATTGTAAAGTTAGAGGATCCTATCAGGCTTCATAACTATATAATAATAATCATAAATACAGTGGTACAACAAAAAAGGCCACCTGGGGCCCACATAATGGTGGAGGGTGCCCGAATCAGGGTGGGGACCCAGATGAAGTATCTGGGCCTCACCCTGGACGGACGCTGGCGGTTTGAGCCCCACTTTGAGGGGCTCAGACCGCGAATTGTGGGGGTGGCGGCGGCACTCGGCCGACTGCTCCCCAACATAGGGGGCCCGAATGCTGGGTGCCGCCGACTATATATGGGGGTCGTACGGGCGATGGCCGTCTATGGTGCCCCGGTGTGGGCCGACGCTCTTGGTGCCGCTAATGTGAGAGCGCTGCGCGCTGCGCAGCGCATAGTGGCTCTGAGGGCGATCAGGGGATACCGCACCGTGGCCTCCGCGGCGGCTTTTGCGCTCGCCGGCTCCCTGCCCTGGGAGCTGGAGGCGGGAGTTCTTGCCGCCGTGTACGAATTTACGGCGGCAAGAAAGAGTATCGGGGAGCCTCCGGCTCCCAGCGAGATTGAGGCCAAGAGAAGGGAGGGCCGGGAGGAGGCGAAGGAACGATGGAGGCGGGACCTGGCGGACGAGCGGTATGGACGTTACACTATTGACGCCGTCCGCCCGGTCCTGCCGGATTGGATAGGGAGACGTTGGGGCTCCCTGTCGTTCAGACTGGTGCAGGTACTCACCGGGCATGGTTGCTTCGGGTGGTACTTGCATCAGATCGCTCGTAGGGAGCCAACCGCCGCATGCCATGAATGCGGCGCTGCGGAGGATACCGCGCAGCACACCCTGTCTGAGTGTACTGCGTGGGAGGGACAGCGCCGCATTCTGACTGCGGCGGTAGGGCTGGATTTGTCGCTGCCGAGTGTGGTTTCGGCCATGCTCGGCAGCGAAGAGGCATGGATTGCGATGGCCACCTTCTGCGAGGACGTCATCTCGCAGAAGGAGGCGGCGGAGAGGGTCCGCGAAGATGACCCTCTGAGTGGCCGTCTCCGCCAACGGAGGACCGGAGGGAGGAGGCGGCGATTTGCCCTTCTCCTCTCACCACCATAGCCGGACCTGAGGGGGTGGGCCGGGGGGCCCATCTCCTCATTGCACGGGTCCGGTCGGCGAGGAGAGGCAGCTGGTGTGTACCCAGTCTGTCTCCCTATTAGGATGGAGCCCGGCGGCCACCTTCCGCCGGGCGGACTGCTGGGGCGGCTATCTAAGGGGAATAGCTTAGTTCGATCCCTTGCCGCCCCAACAATACGGTCGGACGGTACACCGTGGGGTTTTAGTCTGTGCGAGTCGGACATAACCCATCCTCTCCCCCGAGAGGGTGGCGTATCCATAAGGGATTTCCCCAAGTAAAAAAAAAAAAAAAGGCCGGCGTACTTTTCCCGCCTTGATAACAAAAAAACCTTGACAAATTATATACCTCGAATAAGAAGGTGTCTTCCTCCTGAATCATTTTATCTACTGGTGCAAACTAATGCTAAAACTGCATGAAAATCCGTTCAGTAGTTTTTGAGTTTATCCAAAAAAATATTAGTCTAATAAAATAAATATCGAATGAGCAACCTGCCGAGTGTGGTTTCGGCCATGCTCGGCAGCGAAGAGGCATGGATTGCGATGGCCACCTTCTGCGAGGACGTCATCTCGCAGAAGGAGGCGGCGGAGAGGGTCCGCGAAGATGACCCTCTGAGTGGCCGTCTCCGCCAACGGAGGACCGGAGGGAGGAGGCGGCGATTTGCCCTTCTCCTCCCACCACCATAGCCGGACCTGAGGGGGTGGGCCGGGGGGCCCATCTCCTCATTGCACGGGTCCGGTCGGCGAGGAGAGGCAGCTGGTGTGTACCCAGTCTGTCTCCCTATTAGGATGGAGCCCGGCGGCCACCTACCGCCGGGCGGACTGCTGGGGCGGCTATCTAAGGGGAATAGCTTAGTTCGATCCCTTGCCGCCCCAACAATACGGTCGGACGGTACACCGTGGGGTTTTAGTCTGTGCGAGTCGGACATAACCCATCCTCTCCCCCGACAGGGTGGCGTATCCATAAGGGATTTCCCCACGTAAATAAAAAAAAAAAAAAGTTGTACAACAAAATAATCCCAAGGAGAGTTGATGTCAGGCAGGCGGCCGATCGTAAAAATTAAGCCAAATCATACACCCCACAACATGACAAACATGTTGTACCGACCCTACTTATGTGGTATAAGGGTAAGAAGAAGAAGATTACAAAATTGTTAAATATGTATTGAAGTTTAGGTACTTACGTATTAAATGCACCGCGCCCGCCGACCGTTGCGCGGCAAGCTCGTGTTCTCCTTTTTCACAAGTCTAACCTAACCTAACCAAACAGTTAAAAGAGCAAGATGTAGAACGTTTGGCGAGCGCGGTGCATTTAATACGTAAGTATCCAATCTTTTATGAATAAAGTATTTGATATGTATTTAACTTTTTTGTAATAACACCGAGTATGTTTTTTTGTCTGTTTGAAAGCTTTGTTATTTATTACACTCATCTGCAGTCAGGAATGGCAATAATTACTTCGTAGATACTGTTACTATTTATTTGGCCAGAGCTTCGCCTTACAATACTTGTTACATTATAAGAATGCCTAGATATCACAGACATCTTGCCTTTTAAAGGCCCATCTATATAAGTCAAAGCGATTACTATTTATACATAATTCCGCAAAATAGTTTAACACATAAATAATAAAGTATGAATTAATGTTATTTAAGCTATACAACAATTTTATATAATTATCCTTATTTATGTATCTCAAATGTGTTGATTAATCTGCGTCGACATTTAGATTAGCGACATCTAGCCTTTCATTGCCGAACTATGAAGTCAAAGAATATACTATTATTCATAATGATCAAACTAATGATTCAATTCTATATAATGATATTCTTATTTAAGTCTTATTAACATTATATAATAATAATTATTCTTATTTATGTATCTTTATTACGGTGGCGCTAGTTTCAATGTGTCTCTTAATATGGTGGCGCTAGCATCAATGTGTATCTCTAATATGATGGCGCTAGTGTGAATGTATATTTATAATATGGTGGCGCTAATATCAATGTTCCGGTCGTGTTGTAGTCTCGTCTCTTGAATGTGATGCAGCGGCACCGGAGGTGGGTGCTAACATATTAATTTGTTTGCATGCACTAATATCTAGAATTGTCATACAGATCTGAGTAATTTTTAAGAGTGGTAGAGCCACGCTGAAACTATTATTGGTTTCAGCATGAATGGGTCGGCTCGTCTGGGCTAGTACCACCCTCTCATAGAAAACCGACGTGAAGTAACAGTGCTTACATTGTTATTTTTCATTCGGTCAGTGACAGCGCCAGAGCACCACCTCCCATCCCCTCCACTCCCCCCTCACTCCCTGTCCCCCAAACTCAGGCTAGCAACGCACTTTCGACTCCCCTTGGTGTTGTTAGTGGTGATAACTTAACATCAGGTGACCCATAAGTTGTTTTGCCAGTTAATACATTAAAAAAAAATTTTTTGCGCAGTCTACTAGTGGACGCCTACGACTTCAGCTACATATTTTGTATTTTTATAAATAATGGCACCGTACATTACATTCGCAGGACTTCAGCGGCTTGCGAAGAGTACGTCAATATAGTTTGCGAATGGCAGGATTTTTGCAACTTATTATATACTTATCATTATATTTTGGCAAATTGAAGCAACATGTTCATAAATCATAGCCCATGTGATTCTATGACGTATAGTTATATTATTTAAAAAAAGAAAACAAAATTCGTTCTTTAATCCTAGCAAGAAAAAGTAACAAACAACCATCCATCGTAACAAACTTTCTCGCTTATAATATTAATAGGATTTATCAAGGAAGGTTATATAATATCATGCTTCAGCCCTTAGGAGCAGAGCAATTACCATACAAAATGTAGGTCAGAAAGTACGCCAAGGTGACGTGGTACTTCAGCGTGGGTATCTTAGCACGGTGTATTAAAAGCCAATGATGGTAAATGCAATAATATTGACACTTAAAAACCACATTTGTTGATCGAATTTTGACCATTTTTAAAAATCTTAAATTGTGGTTAATATTATGTTTCTAATACAAATAATATTATAACTAAAAATCTATTACTAAAAGGATATTTTGACAAAACAGATGGCACGGTAACACACACATACGTAAAGTACTACTGTAAAGCTATACTGTCTTAGATAAAATGTGGAAGTAAGATGGCATATTCTCAATATCGGTGGTGAAAAAGAAATAGTTATATGTTGCTTAAATACGGGTGGATTGACGGGGCAGACGTAAAAAATAAGCTAGGTAGCCAAATTTTAACAAGGTGCTGACGAAGCGATGATGACGTATCTACTTTTTAGTTATAATATCATTGTCTAGAATAGTCAAAGTCTAGAAATATAAAGCTTTTCATGTGCTAGTGCAAGCCAACGTGAACATGACAACTGTCAATTATCATATTGTTCAAAATAAAATGAAATGATCTGATTTTTAGGATAAAAAAGTAACCAGATCCAATCCAGTCGGAACAGTGCTGAAGATTACTTATTCATTCATACGAAAAGGAAGAAGGTATGACAGATATGACAGATAGATATCGAGAACGCTGTTCCCTGATTCTCGAATTTATTTGTGAGGTAATGATAGCGGGCCCGGATACGTTACGAGGCCTGAGGTATAGCGGGCGCCGCTCGCCGTCGCCACTCAAACTGCCGCTAGCAAAAAGGGTTCCGAATAAATTTGCCTTAATGCTGTCGCCGGCTACTATTGTTTGGTTTTCGAGTTATTTTTTCATTGTTCGGATACGGTTATCTTCATTTGTTGTAGTAATATATTGTTTACTATAACCGGTAAAAGTTATTGATGTGTAACATCCATAGCGCCGGGTCAGACTGACTGTTGGCGTGTCGACGCGTGATATATAATTTACAATTTTCAATTTATATATTCAATATGTGCACAGACCACAGGGTCTACGCACGTTTGGGTAGTGAATACGTTCGCTAACACTTCATCAACAGTATAATACACGACTTACCTTGTTGTGTCGGTTTTGCTGTACCGCTGATGACGCCGGATAACGTATGTGGCCGCTAAACACAGTACACTCGAGTTCGGTGTTAGAGACCGCGGCACACTCACAATTTGATTTTGTAATGAACTTTGGTTACACGAAAAGGTTCGTTGTTTATGCGACGACGTTGTGGGATCTCGAGCAACAGTAATTTTTTTCGTTAGATGTCGCAAATGCAGCAATCACAGGAAGCCATGCATGGATTGGTTAAAAAACCAACCCCTGTGGTTGGTGCAGCGAACGTAAGCGATATGAGCTTAGAGAGAAATGATTTCGTGTTGACGATGTTCGCACACAATGGATATAAAGGTTTATTATTTTTTTTTATTTGTTTATATATATTACAACACCAAGGGAGTCGCATGTGCGTTGCCAGTCTGTTTGGGGGAGGGGGAGTGGGGTATGGGGAGGGCATGGGGAGAGGCGGGGAGGTGGGTAACCAGCGCTCTCAGTGACCGAACGAAACGCAACAATGCAAACACTGTTACTTCACGTCGGTTTTCTGTGAGAGGGTGGTACTACCCCGGGCGAGCCGACCCCATTCATGCTGAAACCAGTAATAGTTTCAGCGTAATAGATTTTTGTTGCCTGTCGTAAGCTATCCTTTTATGCATGTTATCTGTACAAAATAATTCAAAATAATCAATGTTTCAAATATGCTACTCAAAATTTCGTGTTGTTACGCCAAAGAAGTATAACTTCTAACGCGTGTACATAAGTACCCACACACTTTTTGTTTTTTTAATTAAATATATTGGGATCTTATATACATATTTATAAATCAAGTTTATAATGTTTTGACTAATATAAAGATCTTGGAATGTACACCCAAAGAAATCTACACACAGAAAGGAAAGTAGCAGGAAAACTTGTTTATCCGTCAAACTACCAATCCATCCTTATATGAAACCTGTGGAGAAGTTGCCAGTAAATTATGAATTATTATGGACAACTTGATAAACAACTTCCTTCGTAAGTAATCACATAATGAAAATGGTCCATAATTCGTAAATGTAATGTGTTCGTAAATTCAGAAAATGTATATATGAGCCTTTATCTAAGTAACTTTACAAATGAGGATGGGCAGTTTACTTCGCTCCCACATACTCGCCGTAGCGACTTAAGCTTATGTGCGATCCTTCGAAAAGGAGCGTCGAAACCTAGGCTTGTATGATAAGCTATAATTGACTAAATGAGAACATATATGAGACATTGCACTTCAAATCTATACACCTACAGTAAGTACACAGGTTTTGCGAGAGGCATCTATTGTGACTTAGCGAAAATCAAATAAAATAGTTTATCAAACATTTTTCGATACATACATATATGCATATTTATATAATACTAGATTATACTCACGGCTTCGCTCGAGTTAATGTAAATTAAACGTATGTGTGAAAAGGTGTTCATTTTTTTTTTAAAGATGAAAGGTTTACTATATTGTTGTCAGTACCCCTGACAATATGTATGCAAAATTTATTTATATATGTTATTAGATAAGTACTGTGTTTAAGAAGTGTCCAGTAGTTTTGGCGTGAAGCGCGCACAACGGTAGACCTCTATCATCATCTTTAGATAACTTTATGTACTAATACATTGGTCGAGACACGATATTAAACAACAAAATTTAAGCAAAAACCGTCTTGGCAGTTATAAGAACTGCTGACAGAAATGAAAACCAAAACAATTGGATAACTGTGTTCTCTTTTGAATTTTAAATTAATTACAGTTAGAATTATTTATATGCCATAAGTAGTATATTGAAATTATATTGTTCAAATCTATTGGCACTTGGAGCAATAATTGTATACATTATTAAATAGTTTATTAATTAATCAAACATATCATGGTCTACACAAGCTCAAAACTAAATATAAAAGTTACACCTCCCCCCTTTCCCCGTCCCCCTTCCATTACCCCCCGTCTCCCCCAAGACAGGTTGGCAACGCACTTACAACTCCCCTGGTGTTACAAGTGTCTATGGACGGTGGTGATCACTTAACATCAGGTGACCCACCTGTTCGTTTGCCGCCTGTGATATAAAAAAAAAACATGTACACAGGCTACGCGTCGCTAGTTTGATGCGAGCGCAATAAGTCACGAACATGTCGGTCACACTTTACACGCATGTCGTTGACGCGATACTAAAAGGTTTTCTCCTGCCGAAATCCGCCTAAAAAAGTTTTCATTTCGAAACCTTATTGCTAGCCTTTCAATAAGCGTTCATGGAAGTCAAAACTCACGGAAAGGGTACCTAATATTGGGATGCCAATAATATATCAAGTGAATTTACACGGATCATTCGGTTAGCTAACAGAGTTAGGTCCAGTCGCCAAAGTCGACTTTCTAGAGATGTTATTGCGGGGAAGTTATAATAAGTTCCGGAACTCTGTACGAAAGGGTCTATAAGTTGGATATCACTTTTTCTTTTACTGTTTTGTACTGGTCGATACAGCGTTTTTGTTTATATGAATATGTATATATGCAACGGGAATCACATGTCATGTTGTGATTAAAACTCAGCTGGTTTATATTTATCGAAGTTATATTTCTTTTGGTGTGTTAGGGAAAAATGATGAGAGTAAATTTTTACGACACGCGCGCACACTATCACGAAAAACCGACACCCTGAAGTTAGCTATAGTCAACATTTTGTTTCTTTGTTGTTTGTATTTCTTTGTATCAAAACTTTCAATATATTAAAACCTTTTTTCTATTGTTAGTCTCGTTTTTTCTACAAACGTTTATTATCTTGTTATGCCAAAGAAGTATAACTTCTAACGCGTGTACATAACGTGTACGTACACACAATTTTTTTTAGTATTAATCTTACCATGATCACTTGACCCCAATGCAAAAGCGTACGCTAGGTCAATATTTACTTCTCAAAAAATCTCAAAAGAGCATTTAAATGAGTTCAGCAGTTTTCTATCAAGAGAACTTATTATTTTGTTATTAGTTGATACTCGCGACTTTCCCTGTGTCGTTGTCGTTATCTTGACAATACATTTCATCTACAGTGGAAAAATTACAAGCATCACACCGCTTGTCCCACTTCTCCGAGCCTGGAAACACACACATTGCTGTGTCAGTGCTTTTATAGTGCCTACAAAAATTGCAATTTGAAACTGGTAATAACCGATTTGGTGCAGATTGCTGCAAGTTGCACGGGTCAGCTAGTAACATTATAAAGTGGTAAAGTTTGTAGTTTATAGTTTGTGTGTAGGGAGTAATCTCAGAAATTACTAGTCAGATTTTAAAAATTCTTTCAGTGTTAGATAGCTCATTTATCGAGGAAGGCTATATATCATCACGCTAAGGCCAATAGTAACGGAGCACTAATGAAGAATGCTTCAAAATCGTTTTATTTTTCCTTTTGAGAGCTTTCGTTGCGTTTTAGTTAGCCCAAGTAACTAGTCCACGCGGACAAAGTCGCGGGCGGAGGCTAGTATCTTTATATGAAATGAAATTATATAATTTTTTAGATAACGACCAAGTATCCAAGAAGTAAAACTAAAAAGTGACCTAAATCTAGCCGTTTTTGAGATTTGAGCGCGCACTTTTTACTTTGTTTTGTCACGTAAAACCGCTCACTGTGATCTTGTCTATCTATATGCATATTATATAAAAGTACAGTGCTTATGAAGTGCAATCAAGTAAAAATCACTGAATATATCGACATCGGATTATGACCGTTTGATGCGGGATTTTTGTAGAAGGTTCTGGAATACCTCGGTCTAGATTCAATTGACTCTTTGTCGTTTTTTGAGTTACATTTTTTCCTGCCAATATAAATAAAAGACTAAGCATAGTGAAACGGGCCGGTATCAGCTTGGTTTAAATGAAAGTATTAGATTTATAATTGTGTCGTTACATATCAAAATGATTTAAATCCAATTATTGTATGTTTAACATATTATATGTTTATTTCTTTTTAAGATTTCCAATTTTTATACACCCAGAACGAAATTTAAATGTTCCCGGTTATAAAGCTTTTAGCTTCTTTTACGAACTGCAAATTTTACACATACAAATGATGTTTATTATGTATGATGATTTGATGATCTTGAAAAATAACTTAAAATATTAGGAACGGTCCAAATTGGATTTAGCTTATTTTTAAATGTAACGACTCAATTCTGCTCACTTGGTTTAGTAATGTTTACAGTCTAGAGATATGGCTTAATATTTAATCATTTATTATTGTAACTTAATGCATTGGAAGTCCTTTATCAACCTATTTTACCTTCAACTTCATAATGACAGACAGACGAACGTCGCACGCATAATACGTATGGATTAATAATTAATAGAGTCTTTTTTGGATCATCTGCAATACGGACGCTTCGATTCGTTGTAATTGATGGTCTACTGGCTTGAAATTTGAGCTGGTTGTCAAAATAAAATCGGCTGAGTGTCTTAAGCGCTCGCCTTAGAAGTCCGGTGAAGCTGTTAAAACCTTGCTTGGCCAATAACGTCATCAGTTCGAAAAAAATAAAATACTAATAAGCGGAGCCACTAGATCCAATCTTTAAAATGAACCGCTAGGTCAGATGTTTTACAGTGAACATGTTGATTACGAGTATTCCTGGATTTAGTCCTTCATATTAACAAGCGTGTACGGTATTGAATTTTATTTCTAAAATCTACAACTGCACCCGTAATATCTTGCACTATCTAATTTGCAGTGTATCCATTTTGTTTTCAACTCTCGGTCCGAGCGGAGCCCTGGTGTAAAGGGAGAAATAACAAAGCTAAGTAAAATATTATAATTGAATATTTATTTGTCCGTCATTTTGATCACTTGTGATATTTATTATTTTATGTATGTCTTGTGAAACTATATGTCACGAAAAGATAAACCAGATCGAGTATCTTGCCGGTTCTTCTCGATAACTGGGTTTTCCGAACCGGTGGTAGTTTTGACTAATTTGAATAAAGTGTATTTAAATTTAATTTTGTTTTATAATCCTTTAAAAAGGACTTTAGTCATTTTATTCGGTTGACAAATTGGTTTCACTCAATCATCATGATGTTATTATTTGAAAAGCAAAATAATGGTAATTAATTTAACACGTACATCGTTAAAATTCCCTGTCATTATTTTTCCCAAACGCGCCAAAAGGAGTATTTATGTATACCTTCAAAATAGTACGCTAAGTACAACTTACTGGTTTCAGCATGAATGGGTTCGCTCACCCGGGGTAGTACCACCCTATAGAAAACCGACGTGAAGTAACAGTGCTTGTATTGTTGCGTTTCGTTTGGTCAGTGAGAGCGCCGGAGGACCACCTCCCACCCCCTCTCCACTCTCCTCTCCCTCCTCTAACCCCATCACCCCTAAGGGTGGCAACGCACTTGCGACTCCTCTGGTGTTGTTAGTGTCCATGGACGTTGGTGATCCCTTAACATCAGGTGACCGACCTGTTCGTTTGCCACCGATGACATAAAAAAACAACGCTGTAATAGAGACGGATTTGTGTGAGTACGTTTGTATATTACCATGGTTTAAGAGTCATGACACCATTTATGCCTTTATAAGTAAAATAGCTATGCCCGCGTCTTCATCGGCGTGAAAAAAACAGTGATTAATTAAGTCATCCGAATGTATCAAGTCCATTTACTTATCTACTTTACTCTAGTACTTAAGTGGCGGTAAAATTATAATAACTTTTGATTAAGTGAATCGATTTTAATGAAACATAGACTAAATGTTACTCGAAGACATGATTTATGATTTTCTTTGTGACGTTTTATCGTGAACGCAGTATTTACGCAGTGACGCGTGTCCAAACAAACCGACAGACAGACATTTCTAAAAATGATTGAATTGTATTTTATTACAAAACCTTAACACCTGCAATATTTCTTGCCACAAAAAACCAAAAAATACAGACACGTTAGATTTACATTCGTTTTATATTTATAAATTTTGGGTAGAGAATACGTGTTTATTTCTTCTGTGGGCCGCGTGATGTACACAACCCACATTAAAATAATAACGTGCCAACAGTTAAAGTTTATTTATAAAGATATAAACAGAAATACAGTGTACAAGTATGTATAACGTAATATAAAGATGACAACATTTAGAGCGCGCGATCCGTGTGAGCTCCAATAATGTATCTCCGCGAGTAGGCGGGTGAGGGTGCGTGGACGCCGCTCGTTCGATCGATTGCCGCGCGGGGGGCGGTAAAATAGCCGGTGGACATAGGAATATAGGAGGCAGCGATTTATTGAGATTGTAAAGTGTTGGTCCAATCTGTGGCATAGTATGCTACACTTCTTATATCCGCGACCGCATATAACTTGCACCAATACACAACAGAATCAGGTTATACGGTACGCCGAGCCGCCTCGGTAATCTTCCCGTTGTGGATCCGATATCTAGTTTTCCAGCGGCTTACTTACTCGCTGAGAAAGTTGGTTTTCCACTAAATAAAATATGAAACTGTTATTAAATTTCTATAAGGGGACTACTAAATAAGGATCTTTTGTCTAGCTACCTACCTTTTACACCGGTGTACTAACGAAGAGATCACAAAGGGTGAGATCAATTTTTTCCTTTACACTACGACCATATCGGCATACTAGCGCTGTAGAATGGGTTGCCTAGTACGGTATTACCACAGGGTTATATTATGGGGCTCTTCGTAAAGGGTTTTTTTCTCGAACTGACTACGCTATTGACCTTACAAGGCCTTTAGAGGTTCACAAGAATACTAAGGCGAGCGCTTAAGGTACTCAGTCAATCAAAAGGGATTAAAACACGCTCTACAACTCCGGCAATCAGTAATGCCCATGGTGTTGCAGTTGTCCATGGGCGACGGTAGCCATTTAAAATCATTGGCATAAAAAACAATGTTATGAAATAAACTGCCAATCGAAAGGTGTCAATTTCTCATTATTTTTGAAGATATCCTTACTGTCTTGTTTGGCACTTCTTCATGCTCTTTCTACATAGAGATTTTTAACCAAAATGCATCACTTTTCCGTACGATTTTTTAAATATTCTTTTTCACAGAAGCCTTGTCCTGGTAGTTGTAATATAAATTACGAACACAACAAAAAAAAAATCAACAAAATAGGTGCAGCCGTTCTAATAGATATATTCGGCAATTGATGCTTATTTTATAAACTAGCGGGCCCGGAGGACGTTGTCCCGCCTTCATAATAAAAGTAATCTAGAATCAGACCGCAGCGCCACCTGCCGGGTCCAATTGAGAATCTAAACCATTCTCACATCCATTCGGACACACAAGAATTTCATTAAATTGGGTCCAACGGTTTAGGAGATCAGTCGCATACACACGGACAGAGGAATTATGTATATAAAGACAATCGATCAAGTGAAAATACTTATAAACTTCTGTGAATAATACGTACTTGTTCAATAAATGCTTAATGTAACCAGCGTATTTAAGTATTCATACTGTATCCATCTAAATAGCTATCGAATTGTACGTCATCATTTTTTAGAAGATAAAATGAGTATAGTGGACTATCCTTAAAAAATATGTGTCGTCATAGACTCCTTTGTAGACCTATAGAAGAGTAATAACCCATCATGCATTATTTTATTATACCCCAAAGCGGCTAGGTAGCGTTTTCGATGAGAACTCCCAGGCGGCTTGACTTTTTCAGATATTTCCAACAACAATTATATTTCAACCAATTTACACAAAACCATGACAAATTATATACCTAAATCTTCCTCGTGAATCACTTTATCTAGTGGCTAAAACCCAAATGAAAATATGTTTTATTTTTTATTGTAGCACGGCAAAGTGACTACACTATGCCTGATGGTAAGCACAATACAATCCAAAAACAACGGCGACCACCGAGTGACACTATCCATCGCCGGTCGCCGCTGTCATGCCGGCCTGCGAAAATCTGGATATGCACACGCGACCCGATGAAGCGAATCACTATGACGGGCTTTTTTACCATATATATGGTGGTTGCGGCACAGTCAAGCTGTAAAACCCTACCCTGCTTTCGCCGTTGCCTCGTTCGTTGTTCAGCAGGGTGCATTCAGCAGGGTGCACCACGTGCAGGTGAGGTTGGCTTGGATGTTTCAAGTCTCATGATGTTATTCGACACCCCTTATACCCCAAAGTAGTAGTCGTTTTTGAGTTTCCCTCGAACAAACAGACAAACATGGCAGCGAACTTTGTTTTATAATGTGTTGTGATGTATGAGTGTATAATTATAGCCAATAACAAGGACAAATGAAAGTATTACTGGTATACTAAACTAGTATAAAAATGATATTTATTCTAAGAATTAGTATCTGATAAAGATAGTTATTTTGTTTTTATATTATACTCGTGTTGTTATCTGTATAATACATAAAACTAAGCCTTCGTTCTCAAGGTTGTACGTATCAAGTGTACTTAGCTTTTGTTTGTAACGATCGACTAATTAACCGGCCGAATGGATATTGAATATCGGCAAAATGCTTTCATGTATTTATATAACCTCTTTATCTACACTCATATTATAAAGTGGTAAAGTTTGTGAGGTTGTAGGGGATAATATCTAGGTCTACTGAACTGGTTTGGAAAATTCTTTTACCAATACAAAGCCACGTTATTTGTGAGTGTCATAGGCTATATATTAACCCGAAAAAAGAAAAGGCTTTTTTGTGATAGTCGGATTTGCAAAGTAAGTCGGAGAAAAAACGGTCAAACGAAAACGTTTCTTACGAACGCTGCCTTAACGATGAGTGATATATGAATGAGTTCTAGAAAAAAAGTTGTAGACCTTGATAATGCCTACAAAAGCATATGTCTAACTTTTATATTTAAGTTACAAAACGTAGTTTATATATTAAAATAATTAAAATCGTTAAGTAATGTTTATTGGTCATATTATCACATTCATAATTTCATAGCAAGTAAAAATGTTTACCGCCCAACGAAATGAGTACGGGTCAGCTAGTAAATGTATAAAAATAAACATTTACTTAGTGCGTGTTTATAATTCTATGATGTATATAAATTCCATAAAGTTATTAACAGTAATGGAGCACACGTCAATATATAGGTATATAGGTCAATATATATAAATAAAGAAAGTTTTTGAAAAAAATGTGTTCATAAATCTCCATACAAAAAATTAACAGGGGGCAGATATTAAAAAAAAGTCGTGTCTTGAAAATTCAAAACAATGAAATAAAATGCGTTTTCTTTGAATTTTCATATTAATTATAGTGTGAATGACAATAATGAAATTACAGAATTTGTTTATTGAAATTATTATTAATATTGGCACTCCGTGCAATAATTATATACATTATTGTAAAGTCTATAAATCAATCACACGTATGATGACTAGGGCCTAGGCAATAGGCAATAGGGCCGGTCATGCTTACGTGGCATGTCATGACGCGAAATTATAAATTTATCTCCTGCCAAAAATACCGCTCAACGCATCTAAAGATTGAAAAATATTAACAGACTGATGTTCACTTGCTAATTTATTCTATCAAATAGTACTGTTAAAGTCAGATTTGGTCACATTTTCTTCTTTAATACAGTACCGTTACTTCACTTTAGTAGATAAAATTATTGAATTGAAAACTACTTTAGGCATATTGAACAGTGAATGAAAGAGCACCATCACGCTCGGTTTGGTGACGTTGAATCGAGTTTACTCGGATTTAGTCGAAGTCAAGCGCGCTCGAGACGGTGGCGAACTGGATCATGTATAGGCTTTAATCGCTATCAACCACGTGGTTTCACTTATATCGTGCGGCCACACAGATTTATTTTCCAAAGAATTTCTATTATTTCAGTTACGAAAACTCTTTTAGACTCCCAATTCATATTCTTTCTGACACCAACGCTTACATAATTCGAGATAAAATTATCAGATATTGATCTCTCTCAGGCTAATTAAGAGAATTCAACTAAAACTTAAACATGGCCGAAGCCGCCGTCACAAGTTAGTGTTATAACAGTAATAAGGATAAATTGTTTGGTCTTTTACGTAACTACGATCCTCGTTTGACGGCTCCTAGGTAGAATAATGACGGGCTTACCGAATTAAGCCCCGGCTGCCGATAAATACGTAACTTAACCTCGTGTAGGAGAACTGTGTTACTGGAAAATATTACACATATTAATTGTGCCTTATTATTGTATTCAATATTAACTGAGTTATATTAGCATTTAAGCTTTGATTGTAGTGAAAACTTGTTTAGGCAGGATCTATTTTTGGCAGGAGATAGATTTATAATTGCGCGTTATGTCATGCTAATGACTGGGCCGTAATGCGCTTGCGTGGCTTGAGTCAGACTAGCGACGGGAAGGTCGGGAGCCAACGGCAGGGGGCCATCATTGTGTCTGCGCGACGGACAACGCGCAGCACACATTAGCAGTTTGTCCCGCCTGGGACGTGCCACGTCGCGAGCTCTTCGCGGCCATAGGCCCGGATCTCTCGCTGTCGACTGTCGTCTGCAAGACGATTGAGAGCGAGACCGTGTGGAACTCCATCGCTTCATACTGCGAGGCAGTTATGCTCTCTAAGGAGGCGGCGGAGAGGGAGAGGGAGGATACCACCAGGCTCATCTCCCGCGGGCGACGAACACGGCGGCGACGTGTCGGAGACGATCTAATACCGCCGTAAAGGGCCTGCGGACGACGTGACGCGGGCACGTCCGTCGCCCTTATAGCAGGCCCACGTGGTGGAGGCGCATTGTGCCGTGCGACTTCTACAGTTCGTCGGGGGGGATTAACACCCGCCCCTCGCTGAGGGGTCTACTATCTTGACCCACCCAGGCCGCAGAAAGGGCCCCTTATGAGGAGCCAGCACCTGCCGGATGAGCAGACGCAGTGCCGTAGGCAGTTCCTGCTCCCTGGCCAAATAGGTGTAAGGAGGCACCATGGGGTTTTAGTCGGACATATCCCATCCTCAGCTGCCCGGATGTAGGGATTTCCCTATGTAAAAAAAAAGGCGACGGGTAGTATAGGGACCTGTGTACATGTAATATTTTTAATACATATTTTGCAGGTCATCGAACGATTGAATGATTAATAGACTTTATAAAAATGTATATAAGTATTGCTCTGAGTGCCAATAGATATGAAAACCACACTAATATTAATAAGTTCAATAAACAAAGTCTGAAATTTAAATATTGTTATTCACACTATAATCAATATGAAAGTTTCAAAAGAGAACACACTTATTTCATTGTTTTCAGTGTTTACTTCTATCGGCAGTCCTTATGACTGCTTGGACTTTTTCATTTGGATTTATATATATACGAAAATGGTTTGTATTATCAAATTTGTTTGCACAAAACAACTATTTCTTATGGTTCGTATTTTTAACTGCATAATAAAATAATATTTTTTTTTAGATTTATTGACGCAAAACTACTTCTTATTATCAATTTATTTTTCGAACTACTTACGAAAATGGTTTGTGTTATCGGATTTAATACCATGAAACTATTATCTTTTATGGCCTATTAAATTTGTGTTTTTAACTAAATAGGCAGATGGTGTATATCATTGCATGTATTTGTACAAGACTACCATTTCTTATGGCTTATCAGTTTATGTTTTAAACTACATATAAACATGGTTTTTATCAACTGATTTATTAGCACAAAGCTATTAATTTATATCACTAATATTGTTTTGTTTTTAACTACTTATGAAAATGGTTTGGATCAGCGGACGTATTTCCACAAAATTATTATTTCTTATGAGTTATGTAGCATATTATCTTTTATATTGAAACGTCGGTAATTAGATGATAGGTAGAACGCAATATAGTGTAACTATAATTTTAAAATAAATTTACTGGTGCACTAGAATACTAGTGGAGTAGATGGAGTTTTCTGACTATGTGGTCGCGTATTTGCAGTCTTATTGTTTTTTACCTTCAAACTTTGCCGTGCTATATATCTAAGAGCTGTTTAAGGAATATATTATGTTAATTTATAATACATGTATTTAAGGTATCAATAGATGATTCCAAATGATATAAAAAAATTTAAAGAAAAATGAACCGCCTTCAAAAAACACGAACTCAAAAGAGAAAAAATTATATTTCGTTCACTTATTTTACATAGCAGTCACTTAATAAAAAAAATAAAGATCTAATTACAATATTCAAACATTAATTAAAGTATTTTAATTTCCTGAAAAAATAAGCATCCGTTAATGGAAACCCCATCAAAATTGGATCAGTAGTTTCTGACAAGGTTCTAGTCAAAAAAACATACATACATATGAACCACCTTTTTTGAAGTCTGTTAAAATAAAGTACAGTTTTGATTTTGTTTGTTTTGTCTAACACAGTTTTTTTTTTTCGAACTGAATATGCTATTGACCTGGCAAGGTCTTTACAGCTTCACCGAACTACACTTAGTTAAAGCATTTCGTAGGTGGTAGAGCCACGCTGAAGCTATTACTGGTTTCGGCATGAATGGGTCGACTCGACCAGGGTAGTACCACCCTCTCATAGAAAACCGACGTGAGGTAACTGTGCTTGCATTGTTGCGTTTCGTTCGGTCGGTGAGAGCGCCGGATAGCCACCTCCCCTCCCCCTCCCTCCTCCCCAAGACACAGCCTGGCAACACACTTGCGACTCCCCTGGTGTTGCAAGTATCTATGGACGGTGGTGGTCAGTTAACTTCAGGTGACCAGTGCGTTTTCTCCCTATGATATAAAAAAAAATACAGAACATCGTCAAAATTAAATAACATTATACGGCGCTTTATTCGTTTCACAGTAGGCAAGTGCCCACTTGAAGGTGTCTTGAGTTCGCATCGATAGCATTACTGAAGCGTATTTTTCAAGATGCTCTCGTGTATTCGCCGACACTGCTTAACGTTCGTTACGTGGCGAGTGCGGGCTTAACCGGAGAAGGGTCCTGGATACTGGAACGATATCGTTAGACGTCGCCATCTTTGAGAATACTTCGGGCGATTCTCGAATGTTCTCTAACAAATTACACCGTAGTTTTAGCGGGAATTTTGTTAGTTATGTATCCCTTACATAGAGTAAATATATTTATTTTTGTTGGTCATCAACATGACAATACATTTGTAAATATACTGGTTGTAACACTTATGTTTTTTTTTATGTCATTGGTGGCAAACGAACATGTGGGTCACCTGATGTTAAGTGATCACAACCGTTCATGGACACTAACAACACCAGAGGAATTGCAAGTGCATTGCCACCCTTGGGGGAAGGGTTAGGGGAGGGGGAGGAGAGAGGAGAGGGGAGGTGGGCCTCCGGCGCTCTCACTGATCGAACGAAACGCAACAATGCAAGCACTGTTACTTTACGTGGGTTTTCTATTAGAGGGTGGTACTACCCCGGACGAGCCGACCCATTCATGCTGAAACCAGTAATAGTTTCAGCGTGGCTCTACCACCATTAAAACTATGTAATGAAATATAAATGTATACATATTTGTTGATTATCACGGCATGCTCCAACAATAACTTATATTCGAATAAAACTGAATATTTTACTATATTACAGATTTAAATATTTAATAGAAATAATATGAAAACTAACATACTGTAACAGAAAGAGAAACAAATGAATGTAAATCCGACACAGTGACTCGTTTTTTTAATATCGCGATTAATATCGACCCGTATATACCCAACCTTGGGAAGGCTTCCTGGCTGGCCAAACATCAAGGCACAGTATCACAGACACAGTGCTTGATGGTAATATTAATTTACCACTCGGTACACTATAATGGATTAGAGGGGGTAGCACCGTTTCGTTTGTTGTTGTTTCTAGTATATAATTTATATCGGTCTTTTATTAAATCCAGCTTATCTTGAATCGACACTGTTAGTTTGAATCACCTTAACAGATTCATTGGATTTTCTGACAAACGCAAAAAAAAACTCACTGGAAATAGCAAATAACCCATTGATGTGAAAGTGTCCTAACCTTGACTTTGGCTGTTTTGTGTAAGCACTTCAGGGAATTGAATATGACTTTATTTTTTTATATCATAGGTGGCAAAGGAACAGGTGGGTCAAAAATGCAATACAGTACAGTACAGTATAGTGACATTACTCTCTAGATCTATTTTCTTCAATCTCAGACCTAGAATTACCTCAGTATAAAAGCTTACCGGTTTAAATGTCCCACGAATGATATCAGCATATATATTAATACGTGAAGCCTTAAGTTTGTACCCCTTTTTAACGGAATTGGGCGAACAGATGAACGTGAAATTTGGCATAGTTAAAGTTTATATGGAGGAGAAGTGCAGAAACCTATTTATCTTCTTATATATAAAATTCTCGTGTCACAATGTTAGCAACCGTACTCCTCTGAAACGGTTTGACCGATTTTTATGAAATTTTATATGCATATTCAGTTGGTCTGAGAATCGGCTAATATCTATATTTCATACCCCTATGTGATAAGGGTTGTCCACCCCTAGCATTATTTTTTTATTTTTTTAAACGCAAGAAACTCGATTAATTACTAAAATAACTATTAAAAAATAGGGGTTGGTGTTAGAAGGGTGAAAACTTAGGGTTGTATGTATTTTTTGATACCTCATTATAACAAAATAAAATTTTAAAAAATGTTTAAAAAAATAAAAAAATAATGCTAGGGGTGGACAACCCTTATCACATAGGGGTATGAAATATAGATATTAGCCGATTCTCAGACCAACTGAATATGCATATAAAATTTCATAAAAATCGGTCAAACCGTTTCAGAGTATGAGTTTGTCGCGAACAGACAGACTGACTGACGCGGTAGGGGACTTTATTTTATAATATGTAATGTTAATCATAAACATACACCGTGTTATTACAAAAAAGTTAGATACGTATTGAATACTTGCTTTAAAAAAGTTTGAGTACTTTCTCGCGTTATCCTTTTTCGCACGTCTAACCTTTTTTTTTTTTTTTCGAGGGGAAAATCCTACATGGATACCCTCACGCCGTCGGGGGCAGCGTGAGGGTATGTCAGACTCCTACTGACTAAAAACCCCCCGGTGTACCTCTGCCGCTATAGTCGGGGCGACACGAGATCTCTAAAGACTTCATCGTGCCGCCCCAGCGGTTGGCCCAGCAGCG
>MU163255.1:198415-215894 GCA_015888305.1 Antheraea pernyi
TGAGTTCTCCAGGATGAGGAAAAACAAAAATTTGTGGTTAATGTAACTAGACTTTTTTGCGACACCTTAGTACAAGAGCCAGCAACGTTGGAAGAACGAGAATTATAGAAAAGCTGGTTCTTTAATATGACGATATATTATGTTCTTCCAAACAGGATTGAGGATACCTGATAGCCGGTTTACGTTGTATTTTTTAATGCGCATCACATCTTTATATGTCAAAATTTTGATTTCTAAATAATTTTAGGAACGTCTTTTTTCAGTAACTTTTAAACGCTATTCAAAACATGAATTTATATTTTATTAACCATTATGGTATTGAGATTTCACCGATTCAACGGCAGGCAGATAGCCCACACGCTGTTCGGAAGAACATAAAGATATATAAAAAACTGGCTTATTCGAATTCGTTGTCAAAACCATTGCTAGCTCTTAGACGAATAGTTACAACAAGTGACAGTTGACGCGTAGTGCTTGATACAAATTTCAATTTTTAGTAATAAGGCTCTAATATTTTTTAAGATTATATCTAACGGTTATTTTGACTTCAAAAAGATAGTTAAATATATATTGAATAGATTATAATTCTTAAATTGGATGTTACTATCAATAAGTCGTCTTTTATTGGATCTAAGTAAAAATCGTATCAAGGTGCCCCAACTCCCCCTAGTAGTGTTTGCTTAGTATTTATACAGTCATGTGTTTGTGCTAAAGCTTTTAAAAAATGTAAATGTATAGCAAGTTTATCAGTAGTTTTTTTTTAGAAAAGATAGGTGCATATTATTTCTAATTCTATTAAGTGTACGATACTTAGTATGTATTTCCTAAATGCCTTAAAACTCTGTGTAAAGAATCCTACGACGCAGCTGTTATACCCTTTTGAGCTCGATCTTTTAGTCGAAACACAATTTACTCGTCTTGACAAAATTGCCCATGTAAATAGAAATCATAATAAAAAAGATTACATCTGATTGACGTCATGGAACTTATTATATTTTGCTTTAATTATGTAAGTAATTTTGTAGCGTATTTTAAGTTATATGGGTTTAAAAAGTGAGACTGTTACTGTTAGAAAGGTATATTATCCCAAGTTCAGTATCTCAGTGAAAAAGGTGGTTTATATGTCAAAAGTAAAATAAATTTGACAAAATTAAGATTGAATGCAGATTTCACGTATACTTTACAAATTCTTATAAAACAAACAACTAAAAGAAAATGTAAATTTAATGTAGATAAAGTTTAATTTTTACAGTATGTTAAGCGATGAAGTTACAAGGGGTACAGGGAAGACATTTATCGGCAATATATGTAGGTTAATTTTTATTTTCATTGGACATTTAAGTAAAGCTGCAAACAAGTGCTAGGGTTATTTTAAAAGATTTCTCACATACCAACTGGGTATATGTTTTAGTGAGTCCCTGAATAGTTTGGATTCACAATTGGAAGTGCTGCAATCGGGTTCTAGGTTTTTTAAGATTATTTGCGTTTAAAAATGCAATTGAAACCTAACAACCGATTTGGTGCAGACGAAGTTGCACGGGTCAGCTAGTTTTATATAAAATGCATTAGAAGTACATTAAATTAATTAAAATATGCATTACTCACACTAATGCTTCAATTTTACACAACATATACACATATGTAAATAAAAAAGACATTTTGACATCCGTCAATAACGGATTTCAAAAAAGGTTGCGAAGGAGGTTGGTATGCTCAACTGTATGTATTTTTTAACCGACTTCGAAAAAGAAGGAGGTTACTACGTTCGGTTGTATGTTTTTTTTTATGTATGTTAATCGATGTCTCCGCAAATTATGAACCGATTTTAATTATTCTTTTTTTATTTGGATTAGTTATATTCAGCAGTGATCCCATATAAAAGGGGGTGAAATATCGTTTCTTTGATTTTCACCCACTTCCTCTCTACGTATTTTCGTGAAATTGGAACCGATTTATTATACCCATTACAGACCAGATATATTTATGAACACTAAAAATGGGGAAGTATTTTTTTTTATAAAAAAAATAATCCGCCTTCTATGTGAAACACTAATAAGGCACTAAAAAGCGAAAAATAACTTAATTATTAAATTAACCGAATTAAATAAAAAATATTTGAACTACCTAATTATATACTTGACTAGCTGACCCGTGCAACTTCGTCTGCATCGAATCGGTTATGTAATTATTTACGACATCACATTAGAAACCTCAAAAATAACAGTATTTCTCCACTATTTAATGGACGTTATTATACATATAAACCTTCCTCTTCAATCACTCTATCTATTAAAAAAACGTGGAACCTGATATACATGTTCTCTCGTACTTAAGTCGCGTAGTCATTAAAAGTACAATAACTTTTGATAGAGTGGTTCGATTTTAATGAAACAAAGACTTAACGGTACTCGAATATATGCTTTATGATTTTGTTGATGAAGTTTTATCATGAATCTATTAAATTAGCAATGATGCGTGGTCATACAAACAGACATACATTTCTAAAAATGATTGGTATGTATTTTATTACTTACTCCTGGACACTTACAAACATTTTTTTTACAAAAATCTAAAAATAGAGACACTTTACATTTACATTCCTATTATATGTATAGAGCATGGTACTACTGACCGGATATCCTATTTTTAGATTTTTGTAAAAAAAATGTTTGTAAGTGTCCAGGAGTAAGTAATAAAATACATACCAATCATTTTTAGAAATGTATGTCTGTTTGTATGACCACGCATCATTGCTAATTTAATAGATTCATGATAAAACTTCATCAACAAAATCATAAAGCATATATTCGAGTACCGTTAAGTCTTTGTTTCATTAAAATCGAACCACTCTATCAAAAGTTATTGTACTTTTAATGACTACGCGACTTAAGTACGAGAGAACATGTATATCAGGTTCCACGCGTACGAAGTCGCGGGGACAGCTAGATCTACAATATAATCCGGAGTCAATAGTAAATCTAAATCTGTACGAAACACAATATATTTAATATTAATATGAAAACAAATAATCCAATCTAAATATTACGCAGTAAACTAATATGACAATGAAATCCATTATTCCTTTTATGCTGGAACTCATATCAAATATCTATGCTAACAAATTCGCAAACTCCAATTACTTTTAATATATTGTTTTAATATATTATAATGATGCTAAAGTACTCTATTCACTATTAGAAAGATCGAGAACGACAACTCGTTTGTAAAGTGAGTTTATATCGGTAAGAAAGGTGTTTCCAGGTTATCTCTTGACTCCCTGGAAGCAATGTTACGTTCGTTACATCCGGAGAGTGGTCCTTAAGTGCCTCTTCAACTGTATTGTTAGACGGGACTCAGTATTCGCAATCCGCGTACTAGACATACTGCTTTATACTTCCACTAGTTGGTACCTTTGACTTCATTCTCCTGAATATGGTTATTTCATTAATTTTTTTTTTTTATGCTTTTTTTTAAAGTGTTTGGTCACAAAGCGACCATGCCACCCTTATTGGAAGGCATATATAATAGATACTACACACATATAATCACAATTTACCTCCTATTGATAGCAACATTGGCTAACCTGTACAGCATCCTGGCTTCATCCGACAAAGGTGAAGCCAAAATGCCGTTACAGACCCCAACGCAACGTAAATCCTTACCTACTGTTAGGCAGTACTCTCGCCTTTCTGCTTCATTACGGACACATTCCACAATTATACGATAAACATCTTCTACTCTGTTACACTCAGTGCACAGAGGTGATTGTATCTTATTCATTAAATTGGCAAATTTATTAAGCGGAATATGTCCGGAACGAAGTCTCAAAGCGGTAACAATTTCAGTCCTAGACCAGTCATCTTTATCGATCCAAGGGAAACGAGGAGGATTAGGTTGCATCGTTTTGTACCAGATACCTTTGGTGAGAGATCTTTCGTCAAAATACTCCTTCCACAGATCCATACAGCGTTTTTTAACGATATGGAGCACTTCCGAATAAAGAGCCAAACAACCAAAAGGAATACCGTCAACAATGGCTTCTTTTGCTAAACAATCTACCTCTTCATTTCCCTTGATACCAATGTGAGATGGAACCCATTGTATGATGATATTTTTATTTTTCGTGGCTAGTCTCTGAATAGTTTGCAAAATGTCATATGCAATAGGTATCCCTCGTCTGTTGGTTGTACAAAGAATTAAATGTTGAAGGGCACTCTTGGAATCACTAAGTACTACATAATTACCAGATTCGAAAGAATCGATATATGATAAAGCTTCTGCAATAGCAATAAGTTCTGCAGACATAATTGAGATGTTTGAATTTATCTTAAGCTTTACAAAATTATTTGACTGCACATCTAAAAGAGCTGCGCCAACGCCATTTTCATCCTTGGAACCATCAGTAAATATCTTATAAAAACCACTATATTCCTGAGTTATATATCTTACACAAATCTGCTTCAAGATATTACAATCGTGTAACCGTTTTGATTTCTTAATCATTTCTATTTGTGGTTTCACTACGTTCGATAAATCCACACTGCTGACCCAACTGTTTAAAGAAAATATTTCTAGATATTTACTCGAACGTAAAGGTGCCGCCTGCAAAAGTTCGTGTAATAAAATTAAAATCGGTTTATTTTTACGCCTCCAGTAAGAGCTATTATACACCCTATGAAAATCACCCAGGATTTGTATGATGTCATTGTCTTGGTAAGATTTCATTTTAAGCCAGTACTTGCCTGCTAAATAATATCTACGAATATGTAGAGGTTGTATATGAAGTTCTGACTCCATCACATGTATTGGTGTACTTTTTATAAACCCCCCTATTATTCGCATAGCTTGATTCTGTATAAGGTCTAGTTTTTTCAAGTGTGTCTTATAGCTATCACTATAAAGGAAACACGCATAATCCATTCTACTACGAATTATAGATATATAGAGACGTGTCAAGTGTTTTGGGTGAACACCCCATCCTGATCCAGCTAAAATTTTAAAAATGTTTAAAAACTTTGAAGTCATATTCACAACTGACTTGATATGTATAGCCCATTTAAGAGAGTGATCCAACCATATACCTAAATATTTTACTCTATCCACCACCTGTAATAAAGTACCATTCATTTTAACGTCAATTGATTCCCTGTTAATTCCTCTTTTAAATACGCAAACTTTACTTTTTACAGATGAGACATCTAAACCTATATTAAAGAATAATTGAGATAATTGATTCAAGGCTAATTGAATTTTTTGTACAGCATCAATTACATTGGAACATGTAGTGTATAATACAAAGTCATCTGCATATTGCGAGATGAAAACTTTGCTTATTGTCCAACAGATATTTGCAGTTACGATATTAAAAAGTAATGGAGATAATGGATCTCCCTGTGCTAAGCCACGGCCAGTGCTTCTTCTGATAAATGAATTTTGTAATTGAATTTTAAGTTTTCTTTCTTTCATAAAGTTCCAAACGTACATACATATTTTAGATCCTATTTCAAAATTATCCATAGTTGTAACTAAGCTTCTTAAATCCACGTTGTTGTAGGCATTCTCTATATCTATAAAACATCCAACAGTACATTGTTTATTACAAAAACCAGTCTGTATTCGAGCTACAAAACTTGTAAGGTTATCCAATGTAGAACGACATTTCCTAAAGCCAGACGTACTACTGTGTATCAAATTATTTTTTTCTATGTACCATTCTAATCTATTGACTAAAATGCCATGAAAAATTTTACATAAACAAGACATCAGTGAGATAGGTCTCAGAGAGGGGAGTTCCGATCGAACCGTCGACTTGAGCGGTTGTCCGTTTTGCTGCGCGCGCTAAGTTCGATTTTAATACTCGTGATTTAGTGACGTCAGTTATTGTTTGTTTCGATCCGGCACACCTGCGCTTCACAGGTGCGCTGCACCTGCGTTCTTTTTCTTGGAACTGAGAGAGACCTTTCCTTGTATTTATTTATTGCTTTATCTATTTCGTGGTATATTTATTTATTTACTCTTTTGTTTATCTATTTATTTACGTATTTCTTTAATTCTTCAGCGATTTATTTTTAAATTTATTTTCTTTTTATTGTTTGTTTATTTAAGTAGCCTTATGCTATTTTTCCCCTGTTTCGCTCAGGTACTTATTTGCGTTGTTTTCCTATTTTGTTTAGTTTTAAACAGCTAGCTCCCTTTGATCCGGACTCGGGATAGTCCGTTAAATTCATTAAGGCGCGCCCCCCTGCCCCTATGGCAGGGAGGTTTCACATGTCTTCCCCCGCCCCACTCCCCTCCTCAGGCCCCGGTATGGCCGCTGAACAAGAGATCAGTCTCTTAGAGACTGAGCTCATTAGCCTCCGCGGCTTCATAGCCGCTATCTGTCCTCGTCTCGTAGACGATTACGATGCGTACGCTGCAAAGCATCGCACCGAGCTCCCTCATTCCTCGAAGCCCGCTCCCTCGATCTATGCCAAGATCGAGGCTTCCAACAACTCCCCAACCCCAGCCGATCGCGATAGCGATGACTCCGACTCCGACTCCGGCTCCGACATGGAGCAAGACCCTCCTGCTCAGCAGGATCCCCCTGCCGAGCAAGCCCCTCAGGCTGAGCAAGCCCCTGCTGCGGACGATGGCTTCACCACCGTCACGCACCGCAAACCGCGCAAGAACAAGAAGCGCCCGAACTCACCTTCCGATCCGGAGGACAAATTGCCCTCTAAAAAGATCGCAAACGTCGATGGCGCGAAAGTGCCAAAGGCGACACCAGCGCCCTCTAGACCCGACTCGCCCGTGGCTGCGGGTTCCGCAGTTTCGGGCAAGAAGCCCCGCCCACCGCCCCCCGTTACGATCCAAGACAAAGCGTCTTGGGTTGAGATTTCTAGCCTGCTGGAAACGGCAGGTATCCCTTACACCTCCGCCGTGAATACCGCTGTAGGTATTCAGGTGAAGGTAGCCACGTCCACCGCCCATCGCAACCTCACTCGTTTCCTTCGGGACAACCAGTGGGGCTATTTCACGCACTCTCTCGAAGAGGAGCGTAAACTACGGGTTGTGATCCGTAGAGTCCCCTCAGAACTCCCGACTGACGACATTTCAGACGACCTCAAGGAACAGAAGATTCCTGTTCGCGAGGTTCATCGTATGCGCTCTCCGCGCACCAGGGCTCCATATGATATGGTTCTCGTTGTCCTCGATCGCACCCCTCAGGGGAAAGCGATTTTCACGAACTAAAAAGTTCGCAACTTCTTATCTCTGCCGTACCGTGAAGCTGTGGAACAATCTCCCGGCCAGTGTGTTCCCTCCTTCCTATAATATGGGGTCCTTCAAGCGTAACGTGAAGAGACATTTATGCAAGCCGTAATGACAGCGGCGACTGGTGAGGGATAGTATGTCTCTCGGTGGTCGCCATTGTTTTTAGATTATACTGTGCTCACCATCAGGCACAGTAAAGTCACTTTGCCGTGCAACATTAAAAAAAAAAAAAATTGCGTGATGAAAACTTTGCTTATTGTCCAACAGATATTTGTAGTTACGATATTAAAAAGTAATGGAGATAATGGATCTCCCTGTGCTAAGCCACGGCCAGTGCTTCTTCTGATAAATGAATTTTGTAATTGAATTTTAAGTTTTCTTTCTTTCATAAAGTTCCAAACGTACATACATATTTTAGATCCTATTTCAAAATTATCCATAGTTGTAACTAAGCTTCTTAAATCCACGTTGTTGTAGGCATTCTCTATATCTATAAAACATCCAACAGTACATTGTTTATTACAAAAACCAGTCTGTATTCGAGCTACAAAACTTGTAAGGTTATCCAATGTAGAACGACATTTCCTAAAGCCTTTCATTTCATTTAATAAAATACATATTTTATCTGTATTAATCAATTGTTATCTTTTTTGGAGCAAAGTTCCTTAATGTGACAGATATCGTCACGTAAGGAAAAAGAGTTATGCGTTATGCACCCTTTATGTAATTTTTCTTTCTTTCTCTCTCTCTCAATGTGTGTAAATGCGTGCGATTATCGAAATTCAAAAAGAGAAATAACATACGTGCCAGTAACCTCAGTACTGAACGCGTTGAAATTGCGTTTTTTTTTTGTTATTAAACATTTATTTATAACTACCTGTGCCCGCGACTTCGTCTGCGTGGAAGCTTATGTAAAAAACAGTGATTAATAAAGTTATCTGAATGTATTAAATCCATTTACTTATCTACTGTTCTCTCGTACTTACGCCGCGTCGTTCTTCTTCTTCTTCTTCTTCTTACCCTTATCCCACATAAGTAGGGTCGGTACAACATGTTTCTCATGTTGTGGTATATGATTTGGCTTAATTTTACGATCGGCCGCCTGCCTGACATCAACCCTCCTTGGGATTATTTTGTTGTACCACTGTATTTGTGATTATTATTATATAGTTGCGAAGTCTGATGGGCTCTTTTAGCCTTACAATTGTTCGTTCCGGTTAAAAACGAAGTTCTTGAAGATTATGGTGTGCTTGTTATATTGCCATTTTTATGTAACGAAAAACTATCCAACTTTAGATTGCATTTTCTGGTTTTTAAAATTAAAATAACTTTTGATAGAGTGTATAAATTTTAATGAAACAAAGACTACGTTATTCTCGAAGATATGTTTTATGATTTTTTTAGTGAGATTTTATTACGAACTAGCTGTTACCCGCGGCTCCGCACGCGCTTTTTAAAAAATGTGTTAAAGAAATGTAAAATTATGAGAGGGTGTGTACATTACAGAAAAGCTTTTTCAAAAACATTTGTAACTATGACACGCACGCCAACTGTAACATGTAACGTGTAAATTAGATATATGAATACAAATAGTATATCGAATGGGATGGGGTTTATCATCAGCAACATACCTGGAACTTCAACCTACTATATACCAAACTCAGTGCTCACTAACACTATATAAGAAAGTAATGCAAATTATAAGCTATACATTATGGAACAATATATCTTAAATCAGTAAAAAGTAAAATTCCCGTAAATATAGGTCCAGCCGTTTTGGAGATTACTCGCAACAAACAAACAAACAGAGAAATATACTAATATAAAAATATAGACAAAGTATAAAGAAATTTTTTTTTGTTCATTTGTAGCCTTAGCTATTCATCAAAAAGTTGTTATTTTAATTGTACATACATAAACTTTATTTTTATAATACGTAATATAGAACAAATAAAAAATTGGAAATAAAAGTAGTATAAACTTTTTGAATACGAAAACAAAATAAACTTTGAAAATGTTAGCGTTGATACTTACCACATAACTTCAGAATTGGCAGTATGGATTAATTCCTTCGCCTATGAACTATTTGAATAGGAAAAAAAAACTTTGAAAATGTTAGCTTTGATACTTACCACATAACTTCAGAATTGGCAGTATGGATTAATTCCTTCGCCTGTCCTATTGAACGAATATTATTACTACTACTAACGAAATCTCTCAAAAGGAAAAAAGTGCCCGATTTTGAAACGTTCTTCATTGGTGCTCTGCTTCTATTGGTCTTAGCGTGATGATATATAGCCTGTAGCCTTCCTCGATAAATGAGTTATTTAAAACCGAAGGATTTTCTCAAATCGGACTGGTAGTTCCTGAGATTATTAATTACTTTTTTAAGGTCTGTTATCTACCAGTAAATACCCCGTGAAAATCGGCCCAAAGTAATGCGGACGAAGCCGCGGACAAATAAAGTAGAATATGTCAACCGCTATAATTTCGGTTATCTGGCAGTAAAAAGTAAAATTCCCGTAAATATAGGTCCAGCCGTTTTGGAGATTACTCGCAACAAACAAACAAACAGAGAAATATACTAATATAAAAATATAGACAAAGTATAAAGAAATTTTTTTTTGTTCATTTGTAGCCTTAGCTATTCATCAAAAAGTTGTTATTTTAATTGTACATACATAAACTTTATTTTTATAATACGTAATATAGAACAAATAAAAAATTGGAAATAAAAGTAGTATAAACTTTTTGAATACGAAAACAAAATAAACTTTGAAAATGTTAGCGTTGATACTTACCACATAACTTCAGAATTGGCAGTATGGATTAATTCCTTCGCCTATGAACTATTTGAATAGGAAAAAAAAACTTTGAAAATGTTAGCTTTGATACTTACCACATAACTTCAGAATTGGCAGTATGGATTAATTCCTTCGCCTGTCCTATTGAACGAATATTATTACTACTACTAACGAAATCTCTCAAAAGGAAAAAAGTGCCCGATTTTGAAACGTTCTTCATTGGTGCTCTGCTTCTATTGGTCTTAGCGTGATGATATATAGCCTGTAGCCTTCCTCGATAAATGAGTTATTTAAAACCGAAGGATTTTCTCAAATCGGACTGGTAGTTCCTGAGATTATTAATTACTTTTTTAAGGTCTGTTATCTACCAGTAAATACCCCGTGAAAATCGGCCCAAAGTAATGCGGACGAAGCCGCGGACAAATAAAGTAGAATATGTCAACCGCTATAATTTCGGTTATCTGGCAGTAAAAAGTAAAATTCCCGTAAATATAGGTCCAGCCGTTTTGGAGATTACTCGCAACAAACAAACAAACAGAGAAATATACTAATATAAAAATATAGACAAAGTATAAAGAAATTTTTTTTTGTTCATTTGTAGCCTTAGCTATTCATCAAAAAGTTGTTATTTTAATTGTACATACACAAACTTTATTTTTATAATACGTAATATAGAACAAATAAAAAATTGGAAATAAAAGTAGTATAAACTTTTTGAATACGAAAACAAAATAAACTTTGAAAATGTTAGCGTTGATACTTACCACATAACTTCAGAATTGGCAGTATGGATTAATTCCTTCGCCTATGAACTATTTGAATAGGAAAAAAAAACTTTGAAAATGTTAGCTTTGATACTTACCACATAACTTCAGAATTGGCAGTATGGATTAATTCCTTCGCCTGTCCTATTGAACGAATATTATTACTACTACTAACGAAATCTCTCAAAAGGAAAAAAGTGCCCGATTTTGAAACATTCTTCATTGGTGCTCTGCTTCTATTGGTCTTAGCGTGATGATATATAGCCTGTAGCCTTCCTCGATAAATGAGTTATTTAAAACCGAAGGATTTTCTCAAATCGGACTGGTAGTTCCTGAGATTATTAATTACTTTTTTAAGGTCTGTTATCTACCAGTAAATACCCCGTGAAAATCGGCCCAAAGTAATGCGGACGAAGCCGCGGACAAATAAAGTAGAATATGTCAACCGCTATAATTTCGGTTATCTGGCAGTAAAAAGTAAAATTCCCGTAAATATAGGTCCAGCCGTTTTGGAGATTACTCGCAACAAACAAACAAACAGAGAAATATACTAATATAAAAATATAGACAAAGTATAAAGAAATTTTTTTTTGTTCATTTGTAGCCTTAGCTATTCATCAAAAAGTTGTTATTTTAATTGTACATACATAAACTTTATTTTTATAATACGTAATATAGAACAAATAAAAAATTGGAAATAAAAGTAGTATAAACTTTTTGAATACGAAAACAAAATAAACTTTGAAAATGTTAGCGTTGATACTTACCACATAACTTCAGAATTGGCAGTATGGATTAATTCCTTCGCCTATGAACTATTTGAATAGGAAAAAAAAACTTTGAAAATGTTAGCTTTGATACTTACCACATAACTTCAGAATTGGCAGTATGGATTAATTCCTTCGCCTGTCCTATTGAACGAATATTATTACTACTACTAACGAAATCTCTCAAAAGGAAAAAAGTGCCCGATTTTGAAACGTTCTTCATTGGTGCTCTGCTTCTATTGGTCTTAGCGTGATGATATATAGCCTGTAGCCTTCCTCGATAAATGAGTTATTTAAAACCGAAGGATTTTCTCAAATCGGACTGGTAGTTCCTGAGATTATTAATTACTTTTTTAAGGTCTGTTATCTACCAGTAAATACCCCGTGAAAATCGGCCCAAAGTAATGCGGACGAAGCCGCGGACAAATAAAGTAGAATATGTCAACCGCTATAATTTCGGTTATCTGGCAGTAAAAAGTAAAATTCCCGTAAATATAGGTCCAGCCGTTTTGGAGATTACTCGCAACAAACAAACAAACAGAGAAATATACTAATATAAAAATATAGACAAAGTATAAAGAAATTTTTTTTTGTTCATTTGTAGCCTTAGCTATTCATCAAAAAGTTGTTATTTTAATTGTACATACATAAACTTTATTTTTATAATACGTAATATAGAACAAATAAAAAATTGGAAATAAAAGTAGTATAAACTTTTTGAATACGAAAACAAAATAAACTTTGAAAATGTTAGCGTTGATACTTACCACATAACTTCAGAATTGGCAGTATGGATTAATTCCTTCGCCTATGAACTATTTGAATAGGAAAAAAAAACTTTGAAAATGTTAGCTTTGATACTTACCACATAACTTCAGAATTGGCAGTATGGATTAATTCCTTCGCCTGTCCTATTGAACGAATATTATTACTACTACTAACGAAATCTCTCAAAAGGAAAAAAGTGCCCGATTTTGAAACGTTCTTCATTGGTGCTCTGCTTCTATTGGTCTTAGCGTGATGATATATAGCCTGTAGCCTTCCTCGATAAATGAGTTATTTAAAACCGAAGGATTTTCTCAAATCGGACTGGTAGTTCCTGAGATTATTAATTACTTTTTTAAGGTCTGTTATCTACCAGTAAATACCCCGTGAAAATCGGCCCAAAGTAATGCGGACGAAGCCGCGGACAAATAAAGTAGAATATGTCAACCGCTATAATTTCGGTTATCTGGCAGTAAAAAGTAAAATTCCCGTAAATATAGGTCCAGCCGTTTTGGAGATTACTCGCAACAAACAAACAAACAGAGAAATATACTAATATAAAAATATAGACAAAGTATAAAGAAATTTTTTTTTGTTCATTTGTAGCCTTAGCTATTCATCAAAAAGTTGTTATTTTAATTGTACATACATAAACTTTATTTTTATAATACGTAATATAGAACAAATAAAAAATTGGAAATAAAAGTAGTATAAAATTTTGAATACGAAAACAAAATAAACTTTGAAAATGTTAGCGTTGATACTTACCACATAACTTCAGAATTGGCAGTATGGATTAATTCCTTCGCCTATGAACTATTTGAATAGGAAAAAAAAACTTTGAAAATGTTAGCTTTGATACTTACCACATAACTTCAGAATTGGCAGTATGGATTAATTCCTTCGCCTGTCCTATTGAACGAATATTATTACTACTACTAACGAAATCTCTCAAAAGGAAAAAAGTGCCCGATTTTGAAACGTTCTTCATTGGTGCTCTGCTTCTATTGGTCTTAGCGTGATGATATATAGCCTGTAGCCTTCCTCGATAAATGAGTTATTTAAAACCGAAGGATTTTCTCAAATCGGACTGGTAGTTCCTGAGATTATTAATTACTTTTTTAAGGTCTGTTATCTACCAGTAAATACCCCGTGAAAATCGGCCCAAAGTAATGCGGACGAAGCCGCGGACAAATAAAGTAGAATATGTCAACCGCTATAATTTCGGTTATCTGGCAGTAAAAAGTAAAATTCCCGTAAATATAGGTCCAGCCGTTTTGGAGATTACTCGCAACAAACAAACAAACAGAGAAATATACTAATATAAAAATATAGACAAAGTATAAAGAAATTTTTTTTTGTTCATTTGTAGCCTTAGCTATTCATCAAAAAGTTGTTATTTTAATTGTACATACATAAACTTTATTTTTATAATACGTAATATAGAACAAATAAAAAATTGGAAATAAAAGTAGTATAAAATTTTGAATACGAAAACAAAATAAACTTTGAAAATGTTAGCGTTGATACTTACCACATAACTTCAGAATTGGCAGTATGGATTAATTCCTTCGCCTATGAACTATTTGAATAGGAAAAAAAAACTTTGAAAATGTTAGCTTTGATACTTACTACATAACTTCAGAATTGGCAGTATGGATTAATTCCTTCGCCTATGAACTATTTGAATAGGAAAAAAAAACTTTGAAAATGTTAGCTTTGATACTTACTACATAACTTCAGAATTGGCAGTATGGATTAATTCCTTCGCCTATGAACTATTTGAATAGGAAAAAAAAACTTTGAAAATGTTAGCTTTGATACTTACTACATAACTTCAGAATTGGCAGTATGGATTAATTCCTTCGCCTATGAACTATTTGAATAGGAAAAAAAAACTTTGAAAATGTTAGCTTTGATACTTACTACATAACTTCAGAATTGGCAGTATGGATTAATTCCTTCGCCTATGAACTATTTGAATAGGAAAAAAAAACTTTGAAAATGTTAGCTTTGATACTTACCACATAACTTCAGAATTGGCAGTATGGATTAATTCCTTCGCCTGTCCTATTGAACGAATATTATTACTACTACTAACGAAATCTCTCAAAAGGAAAAAAGTGCCCGATTTTGAAACGTTCTTCATTGGTGCTCTGCTTCTATTGGTCTTAGCGTGATGATATATAGCCTGTAGCCTTCCTCGATAAATGAGTTATTTAAAACCGAAGGATTTTCTCAAATCGGACTGGTAGTTCCTGAGATTATTAATTACTTTTTTAAGGTCTGTTATCTACCAGTAAATACCCCGTGAAAATCGGCCCAAAGTAATGCGGACGAAGCCGCGGACAAATAAAGTAGAATATGTCAACCGCTATAATTTCGGTTATCTGGCAGTAAAAAGTAAAATTCCCGTTAAAATAGGTCCAGTCGTTTTGGAGATTACCCAGAACATACAAACAAAATATAATAATATAAAAATATAGACAAAGTATAAAAAAAGTTTTTTTTGGTCATTTGTAGCCATATCCATTCATCAAAAAGTTGTTATTTTAATTGTACATACACAAACTTTATTTTTATAATACGTAATATAGAACAAATAAAAAATTGGAAATAAAAGTAGTATAAACTTTTTGAATACGAAAACAAAATAAACTTTGAAAATGTTATCGTTGATACTTACCACATAACTTCAGAATTGGCAGTATGGATTAATTCCTTCGCCTGTCCTATTGGACGAATATTATTACTACTACTTACTACGTTACCATGGCAACGTATATAATAATAACGTAATCGCTCAAAAGCAAAAAAAGTGCCCGATTTTCAAACGTTCTTCATTGGTGCTCTGCTTCTATTGGTGTTAGCGTGATGTTATATAGCCTATAGCCTTCCTCGATAAATAAGCTATCTAACACCGAAATAATTTTTCAAATCGAACCTGTGATTCCTGAGATCATAGCGTTCAACCAAACAAACAAACAAACTCTTCAGCTTTATATATTAGTATATAGATTTAGTACTTTAGTAATGATGCGTGTAAATAAAAACGGACTGACAGACATTTCTAAAAATGATTGAAATGCTTTTTTTTATATCATAGAAACCAAAAGAACAGGTGGATCACCTGATGTTAAGTGATCACCACCGTCCATAGACACTTGCAACACCAGAAGAGTTGCAAGTGCGTTGCCACCCTGTGTTTGGGGGAGGGCGAGTGGGGAAGGGAGAAGGGTGAGGGCATGTTGGTTATTCGACGCTCTCACTGACCAAACTAAACGCAAGAATGCAAAGCACTGTTACTTCACGTCACGTTTACGTTCACGTTTCAGCATGAATGGGTCGGCTCGCCCGGGGTAGTACCACCCTCTCATACAAAACCGACGTCAAGTAACAGTGCTTGCATTGGTGCGTTTCGTTCGGTCAGTGAGAGCGCCGGAGGCTCACCTTCCCTCCACTCTCCTCTCCTCTCTCTCCTCCTCACCCCACAAACACAGGCAGGCAACGCACTTTCGACTCCCCTGGTGTTGCTAGTGTCTATGGACGTTGATGATCATTCACTTGATGGGTGACCCACAGGTTTTTTTACCTGCTATGATATTAAAAAAAAGGTTTCCTTTCAAAATTTGCTATAACGAAAAACTAAATTATGGAGTTGCCGTGTTGGAAACGGTTACTAATAAAAAAAACTGGACAACTAAGCGGTCTGTATAATTTGAATGTAGTTTGAATACTATTAGAATACTTAAAACGATACAAATCGATTGTGTATCGTTTCGCAGGTAGCTAAATGTGATCGTGCACAATTCTGTAGCTGAATGTGATCATTCAGAATTCCTTAGCTAAATGTGATCGTCGGGAATTCTTCAAGTTTTCAAATTAGTGTTACAAATGTTCGCATCACTTTGGTTACGGTGGCGCGGCGTCTGTTTCGACACCTAATGGCTTCTATTTGTTCATTATTATATGACCTTGAACTTCATTTGGTAAGTTATCGATGACTTTGTACGTTATGAACAACGGTTTATTCTCTCTTTATGTAAATTGTTTTGTGATGTCCATTTTGTATTTATAATTATTCATCTATATATCTTTTTGAGTATTAAGAATTGCTATTTTGACAGGTGATCTCTTATTTATCATATACTAGCGGGCCCGGCAGACGTTGTCCTACCGTGATTATAAAAAAATCCTTGACAAATTATATACCGAAACGTTCCTCATGAATTACTTTATCCACTGGTGAACACCGCATGAAGATCCGTTCAGTTGTTTTTGAGCTTATCGCGAACAGACAGACAGACAGACGCGGTAGGGGACGTCGTTTTATACTATGTAATGATTATTGTCTCAATTATTTGGATTTCATAATTTCTAAGTTGAACGCAATACATCATGAACATGTCGAGATTATCGGTGATGTGTCACGCGCATGTCAAGGTACCAGTGACGCGAACCCATATGTTTTATTATAATTTTGTTATATATAATTTTGTTCTTAATCATTCCACGCTGCTATAGAAGTTTATACTTCAAAAAACAATATCGCCTAATTTTGGCACACCCTAAATTTGTGTAGATATTATTTTCTCCACATTAACATATAAAAACCCATGACACACAGTCTCGAATAAAAGTAGCGCTCAGAACCGGCAGCAAAAACTCCCCAATATACATACTTGGTTATAATTATGCGAGAAACTTATGATTTTGCAAATTCAACCTTACCTGAATGATTGAAAGTTTTAGGATGCATGCGACGCGAGACTATTTAAAATGACTGCATAATCTAAAATTCAGCACTTTATTTTGTATGCCGTCTGTGCCATCTTGGGTTTTTGTATATCAATGTTTCTCCACGATAAAAGTCCTCTATAGTGGCCACGGTATTTATAATTATTTATACATGTTAAAATGACGTTTTAAACGCCTCCGTATATCCCAAATGTCCGCTTCGAGAGTGGAATTAATTAAAATTTCACCGATTAACGGATTCCAATTTAAAGCTGCCAGCCTAGCGGTATGACGTCAGCGATTGGAATACCTGCGCTGGGTATAAATCATCATTTAATATGACTAAGCAATTTATCACGTCCCATGGTGTAAGCTATATATCCTATATATA
>MU163255.1:216026-275224 GCA_015888305.1 Antheraea pernyi
CCGGTCGCCGCTGTCATGCCGGCCTGCGAAATGCTGGATATGCACAGGCTGATCCCGAAACGCGACCCGCAGAAGCGAATCACTATGACGGGCTTTTTCGCCATATACATGGTGGTTGCGACCCAGTCGGGCTGTAAAACCCTACCACCCCGCTGTCGCCATTGCCTCATTCGTTATTCAGCAGGGTGCACCACGTACAGGTGAGGTTGGCTTGGGTGTCTCAAATCTTATGATGTTATTCGACACCCCTTACACCCCAAATGAATGTAAGAATGTAAATCTAACGAGCCTGTTCTTTCTAGCTTTTTGTGAAAAAAATTATTAAAGGTGTCTAGGAAAAAATAAAGTACATTTCAATATTTTTTAGAAATCTCTGCCTGTCTGTTTGAACACATATCACTGCTAAAGGGCTGTGTTCACGATAAACCGATCAAATAGCATATCCTCAAGTAACATTTACTCTTGGTTTCATTTTTTTTTTGGGTCATCTGTTGTTAAGTCATCACCACCGTCCATGGACACTAACAACACCCGAGGAGTCGCAAGTGCGTTGCCACCCTTTGGGAGAAGGGTTAGGAGAGGGAGAAGGAGAGGAGAGGGGAGGGGAGGTGGGCCGCCGGCGCTCTCACTGACCGAACGAAACGCAACAATGCAAGCACTGTTACTTCACGTCGGTTTTCTATGAAAGGGTGGTACTACCCCGGGCGAGCCGACCCATTCATGTTGAAACTAGTAATAGTTTCAGCCTGGCTCTACCACCATCAGACCATTAAAATCGGTTCATTCTATCAAAAGTTATTGTAATTTTAATGACGATGCGAATTAAGTACAAACAAACAGATAGACCGATAGACAGACAGACATGACTAAAAATGATTTAAATGTATTTTATTACTTTTTTTTTTATTGTAGCACGGCAAAGATTGGATTTCTCAGAGCTTGAAATCGACAATACGTCGTGGGCTGGCGTGTTGATTACGCCCATACCTTCCTCCGGGAAAAGGCTTATGGCCCTGCAGTGGGTCGCTTACAGGCTGATTATGATGAAAGTGACTATACTGTGCCTGATGGTAAGCACAGTACAATCCAAAAACAACGGCGACCACCGAGAGATACGCCCTCCTCCGGCAGTCGTCGTCGTTATGCCGAACTGCGTAAATGTGTCTACACGTTACGCTTGAAGGATCCCATGTTATAGGACTTATTCCAAGACGCGTGCAACATTTTTTTTCTTAAAAATTTGAAAAGTACGTTCGAGTTACATGCCTATTATATCTATGGAAGATATATAGTAGAAAACAAAAAACATCGAGATGTTCTTGCAAGTGCAATAATTCTTCGTATTCATTAGCGTTTATTACTTTTTATTAATTATTATATTATAATCCTTAAATTTGGCATCGAAAAGTTACGCACGAGGGTACTGCTGCCTCACTCAGTTCCAGATGGCGGGGCTGACGTATTTTTAACTCTTCGAACAAAAAAGCTTTTCTCCAAACTTCGGAAAGTTAATTAGCGTCGACTGTTTGTTTTCAGAACCAACGATGGCTCGCTTCTATGCTGTTCAGCAATTTTAAATTTCATTCCAATATTTAAAAAATGTAATTGTCGTCGTCCTGCTTAACTTACCCGAGCTTGCGTTAATTATACAGCGAGGAAGTGCATGCAGGATATTGAATTAAATCATGGTTAATATTGCTTGCTAGTAAAGCGGTAAAATGGAATATTCAAAGTGTTCAATATCACTACATGTTATAAAACAAAGTCCTCTGCAATGTTTGTCTGTCTGTTCGCGATAAACTCAAAAACTACTGAACGAATTTTTCCGCGGTTTTCACCAGCAGATAAAGTGATTCATGGCGAAGGTTTAGGAATATAATTTGTCGTAGTTTTGTTTAAAAACGTGATTCTGTTATGGAAAGGGAACAAGAGAAAGGAAGGGATTATATTGAATAATAATAATAAATTAAGCATCGCTTTATTGATTCTTTCCAATGTAGTCTTTTCTCTTTTTATATTCATTGAAATATCATGTCATTCTATCTAACCCTGTCAATAGAACTTTTTGTTGGTGTTTTTTATTAAAAATGTTGATTTAAAAAAAAAAACGGAAATTGTGTTTTTTTATCATGCTATTGTTTTTTAAGTTCTGTTTGGAATATTTCACGCTCCTTACCATTAAAATCTACAAGATTTGTACAACAATGAATACAGGCAATAGTATCCATATAGATGTGAAGGGAAAAGTTTGTGCCTCTTATTCTTGTCAAGTTTCGACCATGGGACGACAGCTACTTTTCTAACTTGTCAAATAAAAACACATATAATCATTAATTTTTAATTTTTTCTTATTTGTGCATACGGATTCCATCAATAGATCATATAATTCACAGTTATTATAATATTTACAACTTTATACATAAGTGCTTTCAAATATCCGCCCTTAAAAGTTTTAACATCGCTTTTTACCCATTCAAAACAGGGTACTTTCTAAATGTAATTTACTCCCTTTCAAACTTCATCGTTCGCTACACGTGGTTCCTATACAAAATTAAGGTTATTCTGTCTGAGTACCCGTCACGTACTCAGGCTATTGGGGGTCAACGGGAGGTTGACCCCTAATTAAATTGTAATAAAAACAACATATATATTAAACATGCAATAACACAATATTATGTAGGAATGGTTATTAAAGGCTTATAAATTTTAAAGCTACGTACATATCTGTAATAAATTAATAAAAAATAGGTGTATGAACACACAGAGCGCAAATTCATATTATTTAAAATAAAAGTATTCTAAGTTACTCCTTATAACGTCAGCTATCTGCCAGTGATAGCCCGTTAAAATCGATGAAAGAAACAGCCAAACATTTTTTTAAATATGAATATTGTGGTATCCCTTAATATTATAAGTAATGTGGGTATGCCAATAAGCCAGCTGTGTCGCTGATTCTGTCTATATTTATCATGGTTTCACATTGCCGCGTTGCGAGTAGGATATTAGGGATAAAATGTGGAGCGAGAACACATATAGACCGAATCAGCGACACAATTTTTGAAGTGAAACTTCTTTAGGCGCATGATGGTAAAATTTTTACAGATGTAATGTCACGCAGGTATGCAACGGAAGTGACGTTATTTGCAGTAAACGCAGATTTTTCATCAATTTTTTTTTTGTTTATTAATTATTTTTATTTTTTTCTATTTCTTTTTATTTTATTTTTTTCTAAAGTTTTAGATTTGTATAAATATAAACAAGACATAAATTAGTTCGCCAAGGAAGTTTCACTTCTGACATGTGTACTTAGTACGCACGCACTTTTTTTTTATTTCGAACTGATTACACTATTGACCTAGCCAAGGTCTTAACAGTTTCACCGAACTACTAAGGCGAGCGCTTAAGACACTCAGCCCAATGACACAACTGGTTTATTGGGATACCCATATTACCTATAATATTTTGGGATACCACACCTTCCCCTATTAAAATTACCAATACTATATATAAGGATACCAATCCTATACCACATAGTAATTCAGGAAAAATTTATTATTTTGACATTATGAAGAAACGCATCCATTTTATTTATTTGTATATTTAAGCATTATTGATTAGCTTACTTGTAAGAGTTTTCTACTGAGCCAAAGCCTTTTTCCTAAGAATCACAATTGACAATTCAAAGGCCATGAAATTCACAGTTCTACATTTTTACACGTACAATGATACTACAAAAACATTTCTCAAGTTTGAATTATCTCACCGTATTTTCTTCACCGTCAGCTGATACTGTTACCAATATAAATTAGTAATACTCGAATTCCGATGAATTCGTTTTCGCTTGCTTATGTTGCACGACTTTTATCTTATACTAGCGTATGCCCGCGACTTTGTCCGCATGGAATAGTTTCTTTAGACTACCGTCAACACGCTGCGGTAGCTCAAAAAATGAAAAAACGACTGATTTTGAAACATTCTTCAGCAGTGCTTAGCTCCTGGACCGCTCCTATTGGTCTAGGTGATTATATATAGCCTTTCTCGATAAATGAGCAACCAAACAAAGCTCCAGCTTTATAATATTAGTATAGAATAGCCGTGCCCACGACTCCGTCCGCGTTGAACCTAATGTAAAAAAACAGTGACAAATAAAATCTTCTGAATGTATTAAGTCCATTTACTTATTATTACACTCATCACGTATAGTGTCGATGCAGTCAGGAATGGCAATAATTACTTCGTAGATACTGTCACTATTTATTTGGCCAGAGCTTCGCCTTACAATACTTGGTAGTTATTAAGAAGTGCGTAGATATCACAGACATCTTGCCTTTCAAAGGCCCATCTATATAAGTCAAAGCGATTACTATTTATACATAATTCCGCAAAATAATTTAAGTAACACAAAAATAATAAAGTATGAATAAATTAATGTTATTTAAGCTATATAACAATTTCATATAATTATCCTTATTTATGTATCTCGAATGTGTTTACTAATCTGTCTCGACATGTAGATCAGCGACATCTAGCCTTTCAGGGCCGAACGATAAAGTCAAAGAATATACTATTTATTATTCATAATGATCAAACTAATGATTCAATTCTATATAATGATATTCTTATTTAAGTCTTATTAAAATCTATATAATAATAATTATTCTTATTTATGTATCTTTATTATGGTGGCGCTAGTTTCAATGTGTCTCTTAATATGGTGGCGCTAGTATCAATGTGTATCTCTAATATGATGGCGCTAGTGTCAATGTATATTTATAATATGGTGGCGCTAATATCAATGTTCCGGTCGTGTTGTAGTCTCGTCTCTTGAATGTGATGCAGCGGCACCGGAGGTGGGTGATAACATTATCTACTTTTCTCTCGTACTTAAATCGCGACGTCATTAAAATTACCAAAAATTTTTGATAGATTGAACCGATTTTAATGAAACCAAGACTCAGTTATTCTCGAGGATTTGCTTTATGATTTTCTTGATGAGGGCTTATTGTGAACCCAGCACTTTAGCAGAGATGCGTGTTCATACAAGCAAACAGACAGACATTTCAAAAAATGGTTGAAATGTATTTTATTACTTATTCCTAGAACAACAACAATTTTTATCATCAAAATCGAAAGAGTACAAACACGTTAGATTATATTCTTATTATATATATATATATATATATATAGATGAGTGGTAAAGAAGAATATTATGGTTGATCAAAAAAACAGAGGAATGCCAGGTTTTTTGTCGTGTTTACTAAATACGCCCCTGGACAGTGTATTCCTCCCGCTCATTGTGAATTCAGCGGGGCCACTCGGCAGATGACGCGTGCCTGTGATGAATGGGAGCTAGCGACTGGATATGGCAACTTATTAACTCAACTCGCTTCCTACGTCATTTTGTTTGCGTGTACTATCGTTGGAAACATGAAATGTTTTGGTTGTAACTGGATTAATTGAAATTGTATTATGCATATGAATGAATAATGAACTTTGGAAATATAGTGCTTGTCCTCCGGTCTGAAGTCTAGTCTAGCATTTTTGCAAGTAATTTCTAACGGTAATCGGCTCGGTAATCTATACCGTATGTACTAGTGAAAACCACATAAAAATCCGTTCAGTAGTTTTAGAGTTTATCGCGAACAGACAGACAGACGTAGCAGAGGACTTTGTTTTATAAAATGTAGTGATCGTTTTCGTTTGAAATCTTAGAAGATATAATATTTAATAGCTATTACAAATTCACAATCACAAATTTTGGCAATATCCTTAAAGATAAAGATCCAGTTAAAGAATAAATATATAAGTTTTAAAAGTTTTTGTTTAGTTACATTGAGATGTTTAATTCATTCTCTTTTGTTCTTTAATTTAAATTTAAATATTTTCTCTTCTTATGTGTTATATTGTGATCGTCAATGGTTCTATTCAACGTTTGGTTTGGACCTCAGTTTTGTGAACCTTAAATAAATAGGTATTTATGATGGTAAGAGAAGCTATTTTATACTTTCTAGTTAATTTTAATAAATTATAGTTTAAAAAAACTAAAAAATGATAAAAATACTGAATGTCTGGATGTCGTTATCATTTTTTTGTCACTTTTTACAAAAATATACATTTATTTCTAATTTACACTATTCATAATCCAAATTTATTAAATTTTATTTTCTGTTTTTTAGATGGATTTTTTATGAAAGCGTGTTTTTTTAGTTTTTTTAAACTATTATTTATTTTTTATTTTTTAGTTTAATTTTTTTTTTCGGATTATTGCATTGTCATCGACCTTTGACAGGTGTGGAAAGTTTGAATTAAATCTGATTGTTCAAAGTAGGACAAAATCGAGCTCAAAGGGGTCGGTTACATACATACAGGTGAAGCTAATAAAAGCGTGATAAAAATGTGCTATATTAAAATAAATTGTGTATAGCTCACACGCGTTAGAAGTGAAATCTTTAAAAAAGCAAGAAGAGCGTATGTCTCACTGTTGTCCAATACTCGAAGGCAAGCGAGACACTGCTACACGACATGGTGTTCACCTCCTCCCCCATTTCGTAACACAAAAAGTTTGCGGATCAAAGTTGCAAAGCCCTCCTATAAGATGTTTCACTTAAAAATATATTAATTTTTTCGTCTTCTATGTATGAAATGTTACAATAAAATCCATCTTTAATTCAGTTTATTTTCTCCTGATCATATTGGGAAAAGAACGTTGTACATCTTTTTCTTCCATTGTCATCCAACCCCAGGCTATGTTCATAATTTCGATTTACTAACTTGCTCATCAGGAAATTAATCGTATATCCATTACAAAACTTCGCCCGAAAAAACATACAATAAAACGAATTATTAAAGACGCGGTAAAATTAAACTTTAAAAACCTATTATTTTCTGTTTCTATTATATTCTGAAACTTTTATTCCCGTTAACAATACTTTACAGACTGTGTTAGAATTTCTTAGAAATACAAAAGCTGTTACGTTATTGAACGTTACTTTTGTTACTAAAATCTACTTTAATGGGCATTGTTCTTTGTTTTAATTGACAGCTTCAAATAGACTGATAAACAATATTTTTGTTTACAACATTATTTAAATAAAATAAATAAAATATTTTATTGCCAAACAACTTATCCTAGGCTTACATATATTGATAATATAACAATGTTTCTTTCTACTTATGTACTAGATTATACATTTATCTCCACACTTGGTTCGAGGCCTGTCTTGTGGATTTCTACTTCAGGACGATTTGTCTATCCGATTAACAGCGTTTTAACCGCGCTCACGTGTGTTCGTGTGTGTGTCCGATTGTGTATGATTATGTAAATATATGTCATATGATCACTTTTAAAAGCTCTTCAGTGTGATTATAACTTAAAGTTTGTAGACATGAATGGATTTTTGATGATATTTTTGAATTGAAGATATTTATCAGAGATATTGATTTTAGTACATAGTTATTAGATGGATGTATATTAGTTTGTCATGGAAAAATCACTAAACGGGCTTCGATAAAACTTTAATATAAGAATATATATAATAAATATATATGTAGGAAGACATTATTTAAATTTACTAAAATATGACGATAAGTGTTGTAGATTGGAAAGAACATTGCCATCTGAAAGGTAAGTTGACATAGGCTACATAAACTCTCAGAATTACACGAAGTAGAAGTGAGATTTCTTTTCTTAAAAGGCCTTGAATAAAACCGCGACTGTATATATTTACTTTTTATGTAGAAATCATTATTGCCAAATTGACATTGTGTTTACGATGTACAATTATATTAAACTAGCCTCTGCCCGCGACTTCGACCGCGTGGAATAGTTACTTTGGGCTAACGCAAAACGTGAGGCACGTAACAAGAGTGCGGGGACATTGGCCAGGACGGGGCGAAGGCAAAACCTGCCGCAACAAAACGCCGTGGTCGAGGCGGCACCGGCTTCATTAATGGCGCCGGCAAACAACCCAGCACCGCGAAACAATACGGCGGGCCCCACCAGCAAAAGGAAGGGCTCGAAAAAGTAGTCAGCATCAATGAGAAAGTCAAACCCAGTGGAACAACTCACAAAGATCATGGAAATCTTTAAAAACTGCCTCCTCTCAATTCAAGAAGCTGACGGAGCTCCTAAGGAGGCATTTGGAAGACTTTTCATCTTATTCAACTAGAAAGGACAGAAGAAACGCAGGCGCGAACACTCGTACGGTCATTAGAGCGCGGCAGAGCGTGGTGCGCCTCCCGAAAGCCACATGAAGGCCCTACGTCTTCACCTATAGAACCTCCCTCGAATGAGGGAGCCGAAAACATTATCACCATAAGAGGGTTCGCCATGATATGATTTCCCCGCACTATTCTGTAAAAAGATAGAGCGAGAAGAATGCGAAGTGAGAGGGGATCATTCTTGTACGAAACGTCGAACTGATCACATCTCTAAAGATAAATACGTACCTATATTCAATACTGTATTATTTGTTCAGTATTTTTTTACTTTATCGCGAACAGACATACAGACGTGGACTTTGTTTTATAATATGTAGTGATACTTGATTGGTCTTCTGTAACTGATCGATTAAAAGACAAGGAGGACGTTATTTATAATTGACGTCATACCTTTATAAAACGTCCACCACGACATATAGGTACGTTGGCGCTCGTTCCCACCGAAATATTAAGATAAATTTCTGTTTTTTACCATCTCAAGCAGATATGCAAGATATTTCAATCAGTACATTATTGTATAATAGCTTTATGTCATTTTTAATATTAACAATATATTTTATATACAGCGGGGGAAAAAGCCACACACGCTAACTCCACTTCCCCACATCAAACAAATACACACCGCTGATCGTGTAGGAACACACACCGCTGATCACGTAGCGACACACATCGCTAATCGCGTAGTAACACACTGCTGATCGCGTAGCGACACACATCGCTAATCGCGTAGTAACATACAACGCTGATCTCGTAGCGACACACATCGCTAATCGCGTAGTAACACACACTACTGATCGTGTAGTAACACACACGGCTGATCTCGTAGTTCTTACAAAAATTGTAGCTTTTGAAAACTTTAACAACTTTGTATGAAATGCAGTTACGGTGATTGTTTTTTCTAATAAGAACCAAGGGTGTAAATAGTAAAACTAATTAAAAAAATCGAATGTTAACCAATAGTTCCTCAGTTCATTCTATTTATATATAAAAAGATATCTTGGGTGTACCAGTATGTGAAGAGTGTCACTCTTCTGAAACACAAAGGTTTGATATACATGAATTTAAGGTTTCCATAGTCCAAACTAAATTAGCATGACGTGATTAATATAAAAATAAATATTTTTCCACAGGACGCATCAGGAAAATGTATGGCTACACAAAAGCATCTCGTAAAAGAGAGTCCGGAGATGCTGGCTATCGCTACGTGGACCGGACAGGTGCCCAAGCGTCCGGCCTTGCCGCTTGGAGCAAAACTGTCGCAACTAATGGCGCTCGGTTCGAGGCGAAACCCTGGAAATGTGGTATGGATGCTGGCGAAATCCGACGCTGAAATGAAGTGAGTAACTGAACATTATCTGTGCGTTTATGTAGTCGAAAACATTTTAAAGTCGTGGTGATCCGCAGATTCGAACCCCGATATGTACAGCCAGAAACTGTTATCTTTTCATCGTACATATTTTTGCAAACATAAATAGTTTCATTCCCTTTTGACGGATGCACAGAGAGGGATGTCATTTCCAGACGTCATCACCGTTCACTTATTGATCCGCCCTATAAATAAATAGCCTTTAGACATAAAACCCGCTTCACATGGAAAACCTAATACTATTACATTAAAAAAAATGGTCTTAGTGGGCCTGAAACATTGAATGACCAATTTGTCCCTGGTGTTTAAATTGTGTCGATCTTTTACTAAATCCAACTTGTTTTAGTTTTAGAGGACATACAATTAGATTATCAAGAATGTATGCTGTTTGAAATAACTATTTCATTATTTTAGGTCATTATACTTAAATAAGATTAAGTAAAAAAAATAGACATCGTTCTTCACAGTAAACAGAATTCTTCACAAAAGGAGGAAAACATACAAATACAGTTTTAACAATGACGAAGTAAATATATTAGTTTGTCCCCATAGGAAAAAAGATTTATTCCACAAGACAAAGGCACACGAAGCGATAGACATAGTTCAACATAATAATAGCCCCATATCAATAAAACAGGCTCTCTTGTTTGCGCTCTGTTCACGTGTTTCGACTAACACGGCATTTTATAACCTGGTTATTTATTGCTTTATATTTTTCCATCGCACTGTGTTTGGAATTTGTCTTGATATGTCTAGAGAACTTACATTAAAAAAAACATCCATACAAATAACAATTTAGAACAATGTGTATTAGTTATGTGTATTATCCGTTTACCATCACAATGGTTCCCATTGAAAACTACTGCTACACTGCACATATTGGCTGAATGGGTTTGCCAATTGTTGGACATTTTTTTCTTTTCATTTTCTCACATGTATTTCACTGCTTTTTGTCTAATTTTTTTGTTTAATTTAAGGTAATTTGATCGTTGTTCCGACGATAAACAGTTTCTTTCTTTCTTTCTAGTATGATATTAATGATATGACATAAAAAAAAACATTTATTATGACTTATAGCGATTTATGTGTGGTCGAGACGACAATCATAATGTTTTTATAGTATATTAACTAGCTTTAGATCGAGGCTTTGCTCGCATTAACGTATATTTTTCCTATCCCTCAGAAATTACTCTTTTGTGACCCTTCTGACCCTTGTAGGTAAAATTTAATGATGATCGCTGGAGCAGTTAGAACATAAAAGCGTAACAAACAAACAAATACGCAAACAAACGTATTTGCACGAAGCAAATTACGTAAGCTGCAACCGGAGGACTAAAAAAAAACCGAATTATAAAATATAAATTTATTAAAAGAAAGAATTACATATAATTACTTAATATAAAATCTTAACGTAATGACCCGATCGATGTGTATATCGAAGTGCCGGTGCGCGGTCACGTAACCACGTTCCTGGTGCCTCGTGGTTGGAGTCAGCACTTTCCCCCACCTGGCTGTTTCTAAGTAGCGATGTGCACGCGTCGTCCACGTGCTCTGCGTCAGCACTTTATTTGTTAGCGCTTGGTATAACAAGCATTTAGCTATCGAATCCGGTGTACATGTTTTGTTTTTGTTCAGTCATTGTGATTAAATCGATGATATTATAAGTAAATAACTTTTTACTTATAATACCATTGGATTAAATGAGTGACACATTAAACCGATGTCCGTAGGTTCTTCAAGCGTATTCACTAGCTTGAAGGAAGACAAAAGGAGAAGGACTGAACGCCTGAATGAATGAAATGTTCTGATAATGCTACAGAGTAGTGTAAAAACAGATCGAGTATTTCTAGGCGTTTAATATTGCTGATACTGAGTGTTAATTAAGTCCTTACTAAGCATTGTATATTTACAAATTGCAATGTTTTTATTTACACGAAAATATGTTTTATTTTCCAAGATTAAAAATATAATATAAATTACAGTTAATTCATTCAATGTAGAAAACATTCTAATTAAATTAATGTTACGATTTTTATAATGCATTTTAAATAATGCTATTTTAGTATATTATATCCTTTACTATATTGTATTTAAAGCTTAATTGTCAGACTGTTTATCGCCTAGATAAATAATAAATAAATGATTACAGACAGATTTTTTACTAATAATACGATAGAAGTAATAAATCGACTAAGACTATTCAGTACTATAGCAAAGTCATTCGAAAGCATACAGATAATTCTTCTTTCTATTACCAAGTCTCCAAACAGAGCGTGTTCACGTCCACGCCCGTGTAACGGATCACGGCACCTGTGGTCTGGGGGTAAATTTCGCTCCCGCACACTAGAGTAGGCCCCTCTCGGCAGCGGCTCAAGCCTAGGTCCGTTCCCTCGTTGTGGAGCCCTTACATTACATACAATTTATTTTAAATATACATTACACATATCACCTCCACATACGTGCACGCACAAATGCTTACACATGAAAGTGGAAGGGTTTTACTTTTTTCCCTTATCGAACTGAAATAGTTAAGAAAAAATTATCCGACACAAAATACATATGAGAGTTGTTGAGGTATATATGCTTGGTGCACATGTATGTTTCAATATCTCATATAAGTATGAATATGTAGCTTAGCTTAGGTTAGTTCACATAGGACACAAATTGCATGTATCTGGCAACAGCCCAAACCGAGGTGTGCCGTGCACCCTTGAGCTAGTTGCCCAAATAAAATTGATTGAGTGCCTTAAGCGCTCGCCTTAGTAGTCCGGTGAAGCTGTTAAGACCTTAGTAGGTCAATAGCGTAATCAATTCGAGAAAAGAAAACTATTACTAAGAACACTCGTTAAAAAATCTAGTACCTTAAAGTGATGGTGTGATAACTGGGTGATAAATAAATACTTTTACTGACCCTATAGTATTATTTATTTATACATATAGAAAACACAATAAATACCAATAAGAAAAGCACACACAATTAAAAACAAAAGAAAATATACTGGATCGATATTCGAAAACTAATTAACACATAGATAGAGGGGCTTGTAATACAATATAGTAAGGGAAAATGTAAATATTATACAAATAATAAACATAAGGAGATGAAAATTAAATCTAATTAGTAATGGAATCAAAAAAAGAATACTAATACATAATGTGTATTAAAACTAAGCCCTTTAAAACGATACAAAACAAAATTAGGTAGTTTATGTAAAGATAGGTAAATCTATTTAAATAGTTATTTTATTACTGTCCAGAATGATTATTCGTTAACTATTGCTGGTTTGTTGATTGTTCGGTTATATTTCTCATATGTCTCATGGCATGTTCTATAATTGCTTGTACTTGTTTTTCGACGGAATATAATTCCATTTGTGATCAGATCTATTGTTATAAGAAGCTAGGTTGATTTATATAAATGGTAAAATGTTGATAACGGTTCCCGTTAATTCACAAATATTTCATTAAGAATTATTGGTTTTTCGGTACTCTTTGTATAATAACTGGTGAACGCTTCGTTTGTCAAAGATTGTCCTAACGCTGCCGCTACTGATAATACCACAGACGCCGCTTGAGCTGTGTGCCGAACCATATCGACGTGTTTCATCATAGAAGAAGAATCTATATAATTCTTAGTTATCGTTTTTATAGATTTATTAATATCCCTTTTAACATTGTCCGTTAGTGACGTAGCATTCATAACTCTGTTAACAGCATTATTAATCGGTTGCTGGACTACGTAGGAACCATTGAAATTTTGACCAACGTATGCCAAATTGTCACCAATAATCACCATTGATATAGGTACATTTGTGGTGTTTTTCACCGTTGCCCACATATCGCTTGCCGAATCCATAAGGCGTCTTAGATATTTCTTATTTGAAATCTCCGATGACGGTGTTAATACAGTATCAATCGATATTGGGTCCACAGCATTGTAGTTTGTTGTAGTATATGCCATTGAATTTGGATCATCCAATGTGTTTGATGAATCTCTACCATCGTCGAATACAGTGGGTTTACCATCGTTAAGCTGTGCGATACCTGGTAAAGAGTTAAAGAAGATATTTTTAAAAAGAACTGAATTGGAAAATAAAAAATAATTAAACCATTACCATTAATATAGTGTACTTAAATTCAAGAAAATAGTGATCATCTTTAATAATAACGGAGTAATTTGTGGAATTATTATAAACTAGCTGTGCCTGCGACTTCGTCCGCGTGAAACCTTATATAAAAAAACAGCGATTAATAAAGTCATCTGAATGTATTAAGTCCATTTACTTGTCTACTTTTCTCTCGTACTTAAGTCGCGTCCTCATTAAAATTACAATAACGTTTGATAGACCAAACTGATTTTAATGAAACAAAGAATAAATGTTATTCAAAGAGTTTTATCAAGAACGCAGTATATTAGCATTGATGCGTGTTCATACAAAACGACAGACAGATAGACAGACATTTGTAAAATTGATTGAAATGTATTATATTACTCATTCCTATACACCTGCAACAATTTTTTTTACAAAAATCTAAAAGGAACAGACACATTAAATTTACATTCTTATTGTATGTTTAGATATTTATAAAGAACATAACCAATTAATATAATATATTAGAATATAATATATATATAGGTTTTAGTGGTTAATGCTAAATGACGACACGTCGTCATCGACACCACACAGTCCAAGATGGTAAACACGCCAAACTTAGACGAGACTAGCTCTCCAGAGGATCTGCTCGAACACATCAACAGGTGCATGGCGACAGATTCTAAACTTGAGGGTAGCTAGGTAGTCTGCTGGTCAGTTCAAGTCTCAAGAGGACAGATTCTAAACTTGAGGGTAGCTAGCTAGTCTGCTCGTCAGTTCAAGTCGCAAGAGGACAGATTCTTAACTTGAGGGTAGCTAGCTAGTCTGTTGGTCAGTTCAAGTCTCAAGAGGATAGATTCTAAACTTGAGGGTAGCTAGCTAGGCGGACTCAGAAAAACTCTACCACTATTCTATTCATCACAATGTCTTCCTTCACCGGATGTTTTTTTCAATTTACTCTAACATAATATTCTAGAATGAGAAAACAAGATTGAACATTAATAAAAGAATGATAAGGGATACAAAACTGTTTCCAATGGAATATTTTGTTAGTTATGTAAAGTTTAAAATTAAAGTGCTCAAACCGTACCTTTAGATCCAGCTATCTGCAGCACAGCGATAGCCTGAAAACAGATAGTAAAAGAATATATTTTATTCAAATGCAATTAAATTTAAATTTTCCTTAGCGTAATACAGAAGTAAATTTCGGTAACGATTTAAATAAATTGCAGTTGTGACTGCAATTTAAAGAATTAATGTACTGAAGTCAAGTGAAAGTGTCATCTTGCTTTTTATTTTACCCTAAAAGTACATCAACAATTTTAGTGCAGTTGCGTTTTACTACATTTTGTCCATAATCTAACTTAGCATATCACGCTTAACAGAAATGAAGTGTTATATACAAATAGAGACGCGAGGCTTGAAGAGGAACTCACAATATAATTTACACTATAAAATGGGCTTTGCATAAACTTAATGGCTTTCGTTAAATAATCGCTCGATGAAGGAATGAGACGACACTTTTGATGAAGGAAAACACTGAGATAAAACTATTAGCCTGGTCAAATTAGCCCAAAAAATAGGGGTACCTTTACATAATTTCCCAACAAGCTAACAATATATACGTTATGGATACCACTCTAATGAAATCCTGAAAAGTCCCTATCGATCCCATATGTACACAATTTTTTATTCACGGTCACAAAAATGAGTTTTTGGGGTTTTTGGCCAAGCGATTAGTTTTAAGATAAAACATCTTAGATCGAATTATAGATCAGATGACTATCTATAAAAATTGTCCTTATACTTTTTTCTCGAAAATTTATCATTACTGAGAATATATAGCATATTCATGGGGTGTAAGGGGTGTCGAATAACATCTAACACTTGAGACACCCAAGCCAACCTCAGCTGCACGTGGTGCACCCTGCTGAATAACGAACGAGGCAATGGCGAAAGCGGGGTGGTAGGGCTTTACAGCCCGACTGGGACGCAACCACCATGTATATGGCGAAAAAGCCCGTCATAGTGATCCGCTTCTGCGGGTCGCGTTTCGGGATCAGCCTGTGCATATCCAGCATTTCGCAGGCCGGCATGACAGTGGCGACCGGCGATGGATACTGTGTCACTCGGTGGTCGCCATTGTTTTTGGATTGTACTGTGCTTACCATCAGGCACATGGCAGTCATTATGCCGTGCTACTATAAAAAAAAAAATCATATACACCATGATTATTAGTTTTTAATCCACCTGGATAGCTAATGCTCTTAACAATTGCACTTGATAATTATTCCCTCTCCAAGTTTAGCGTGTTTACCATTTTAGACCACAACGTCACATGACATCAAGTGAAATTTGAGGTTCAACATTAAAACCGCTAAAGTATTTATATAAAGATACCTGTCTTTATCTTAACCTACCTTTGACTTGAATGGGACGATTTAAAATGATTGTAATATTGAAAATTAATAATGTAATGTTAATAAAACTTACCAGAACAGCGATTAAACGTACTTGTAGCTCCATGGTGTTGAAATATTGAAAAATAAGCGTGATTCATAAGTACCACCCAAATTTTATGAAAAATAATAAATGACGTAATATGAATAAAAGACAATCTGTACAAATATACTTCGTTTGTGTAAATTATTATAAACCAATTATGTTCACGTATATGTGCTCACAGCTACCTTTTTATTGTATGGTTAAATTTGATTCAAAAGGAAAATTAAATTGACAACATGTACATTTTATTTCCCTTAAATTACAACTTATTAAGAATTCAAAAGTTAAATATACTTTCTTAAATGGTTATACACTCAAATCAAATCACAGACACTTTATTCAATTTAGGCCCTAAGATGGCACTTATGAACATCAAAACTACCACCGGTTCGGAAAACAACCCAGTCATCGAGAAGAGGCGGCAAGAAACTCGATCTGGTTTTTCTTTTTAACAACTTAATTAACATTTAGCATATATTAAGTACATGTCACAAATGTTTTTTAAGTATATAAATGAATGAATGAATTAATTTTGTGTTTCTCTTACTACACTATGATGCTACGATAACTTTTATAAAGGCGTTTACTCGATAGTTTCCTTTACGTATGTATTTAAAAGGGAGATATCCTTATCTTAACTTTAGGCAAAATAGCAGTCAATCGCTAAACATATACTCGTAAGAAACCACTAAATATATTTGACCGTCGAACTTTTAATTTCAAAAGGATAATAAACACATATCTCTGACTATTTAAATACATTTCATTATTGTTGATTATATTTGGTCATCTTGTTTTCGTTTCAATAGTTTAATGTTTGTAGATGAATTCATTTTACTATTTCATTTATTCCTGTTCTATTTTTTTAATGTTTATCAATATTTAATCTATACTAATGTTATAAAGAGTCCAATTTGAATAATTATATCAGTGTTATATAGCACATTTATCGAGAAAGATTTAAGTATATCATTTGTCAAAGTATTTTTAATTATCAGGGCGGGACAACATCCGCCGGGTCCGCTAGATGTAAATAAATAAATCCTAACTATGAGATTCGAAGAGGCATTTCTAAATTTATAAACATAATGATTTATACAAAGTCATTACGTTTTATAATATGTAAAAATAGGAAAGCTAAAGTAGTGTGATTTAACAAAATACGAAATCAGTATGAATAACCAGTGATTCTAGTTATTCCCGTTTATAATGATCGTAGGTACGGCAGGTAGGTATGGAGATCTTTTAACCCAAAATTTTCATTTGCAAGGAATACCTTGCGATTTTTCTTCTTTTTTTTTATTGTAGCACGGCAAAATGACTGCACCATACTTGATGATAAGCACAGTACAATCCTAAAACAATGGCGACCACCGAGTGACACACTATCCATCGCCGGTCGCCGCTGTCATGCGACATTTTCGAACATATTCTTTCATACAATACCAAACAAGTCTCTTAGCACAACAAAAAAAAGTAGCCGAATAGTTAGAACAGTTCTGTCCAACTTTTTGTTCTGATGCTTACTTATAAATATTTGAATCAAAATAAATAATTAAAAAAAGGAAACATAGTTTTCGTTATGATAAGTGGACTGGCAACACACATGTATAACACCTAGACACAATAGTCAACCAGCGCTCATGAAGGATGCGGTTATGCGCGGGTATCGAACCCATGATCTCTTAGCTCGATAGGACTTAGTACTTTCAGTAGTATGGATAGTAGACTTTGTAGTATTATTATACTGTGAATGTTATCCTTTTTGTGAAGTAAGACAAATTATATTCATTGTATTTTTTATACTACCACTACGTCACTCGCATAAGAGGATTTGTTACAAAATCTTACAAAAAAAAAACATGGTGTCCATGTTTAATTTTTATTTTAGTTTTTAAAATTTGTTAATTGGGAAACTAAACAATTGTTACTTTTATTTATTGTTTTATAAAGTTATACAAGTGAACGAACTGAACAGCGCCACAGTATAACTAGAACGCAAGATTTCTCGCCCCTATATAAATGCAAATTTTAAATCACATTTCACAAATAACCGATATCGTTATTCAGAATTATGAATCACCTTATTGTTTTAAAAAATATACCATCATCACATCTGCATTTAAGAAACCCACTTCAGGGTCATAGGTCTCTTCTTGAAAGAAACTATGGTTATAATCATCACGCCAGCCTACGTCGTATTGGCGACATCAACCTCTGAGTAATCCACAGTTCTATGTATGGTAGAGAAGAATATTTCTCAGTCTTAGGTTTCCACACACTGTTTGCCTTCCGCGTCAGCCGATAGTGTTGACCAATTGAAATTAGTAAATGTACGTGAATTCCGAAAAATACATGCATATACATGAAAGGATAAACGCGATCTAGATGCTTAATTCATTAATAGGTCTTGGATTTACAAAGCAAGATCTAGATCTAGAAAATTTGGAAATTTTGAAATATACTTTATTATACCTCACCTTTTTTTAAATCGAAATGTGGTAAATCCTACATTTGATACCCCCCTTGCTGCCGAGGGACAGGGCGAGGGTTATGCCGGACTCCTACCGGCTAAAAACCACTCTGCCTCCTCGAGCGATTGTAGACCCTGGCCACGCGCATGAATCCTCCGTAGATGGACAGGACGGGGACCCTCGTCTCGAGAGAGAGGCTATGCCTCTGTCTCCTGAGCTCACCTAGTTTTATGCCGGGGGACATTCTGCATTTAATATTATATCTCCACCGCGCAGCTACAAAAGGGTTATGCGGTATTCTTACCAGCTAACCTCAAAGTCTTTCTTTATGATTCTTCACAATTCATTTACTTAATTTAGCAAGCGCGGGTCTTTCATAAGCAACCTCCTTTTGCGATCTTAGAGTCAAACATAAGCTTGGACAAACTTGTACATTTGCTGCAAGGATAACGGGTTTGCTTAAAAACACCCTTCCATCGTCCGATCGTCGATAGTATGTTACTAGCTCGCAGTACGAAGTGACAGAGTTCTGACTGCTTTTGCTTTCGACCATGGACTGGACTACGGTTGGGAACAAATGGTCGAACCCCATCGCCGCGATTCCAGGTGGAGCAAAAAGTTCCGCATCAATTTTCTAGATTATTACAGGAATATAAAGACGTAGATTAATCGTCTTTACTCGTGTATGCAGATAACTTGTAGATATTATAACATACACTTGTGTAAATATATGATGTTGTATTTAATACCATAAAATTTATAAAGTTCTTAGCAGGTTCTGTATTACGTCATATGAGGATTGTTTTAATGACAATTATTTAGATATATTTTGAATTTATACCTATTACAGCAATATGATATGTTACAAAGCCCTGTTAGAAACTTACCTTATTGACAGTTAAAGGGCATATTAATCAAGCCCAATGCGATTCTGGTGTTGCTGTCAGATTCGATCTGAAATCGTAGTACATATTAATTGGTTTCCAGGGTAACGAGAAAGCTAATCATTCAGCTGAATTAGGTATATTAACTGGTCCAATTGTCGATATTCTTGGTCGTCCTGTGCTCGAAATACGACCATAATATGGGGTACAAAATTTTTCCTGAATTGTTAATATTCAGATATTATTTTTTGTATTTCTTTCAACCTTTTTTTTCTTTATGGTCTAAACTTTATTGTGATTTATGCAATATTATAGACTGTAGTCTATAATATTAATAGCAGTTAAGACAGTGAAGTATGATGAATAGGTTATAAATAAGAACTTCGACTCGTCCATGGTATGGAAAAAAACCGACCTATTGCCAATTTGTTTATTAACAAATCTAAAGCTATAAACTCTAATAACCTCACAAATAAAGATAAAAGTAAATCGATTAATAACCAGATGAGAGTTGGATATTCTAGTCTTACTTCGTCTATTTTTATATAGATCTCAGCTTGTGCCCACGACCTCATTCTTATGGAAATGGTTCTGGTGTATCTTTTACTCTGAATGTATCGTTTATTTTGAATTATAATTTGGAAATTAATGCTGAAATGCTTTTGATAAACTTTGTAATCGCCGCTTTGCTCCTATAGAACAATATTTGCCTTGACAATAATGTGAAAATTCTATGTCTGCTAATTAAAGTCTTGTCAAAATCGTTTCAACTTGGACAAATAACATATATTTTAACTTTAATAAAATGTAGAAATAATGTTATATAATGTAAGAATTTATTTCAATTATTGGAAAAAATATGTTTTTCGTAAATCACTATATAATTAAATCTGTTATAAGGTCTTGGAATACAAAGATAATTTTATTGAGATTTTACCAATTTTACCAAGATAATTTCCGATATATCTATGATAACAAAATTAATAAACAGAGTAATCAAAATTTGAACACAATTCGTCAAATCAGTCCAAATTTTTCAAGGATGTCTATCACCTCTTTATGGTGTAGGTTATGGGGGTTATAATAAGTGTCTCTGGCTTACACAAGCTAGAGGTCACAGCGTTTAATTACAGTACTTCAACTGTTTAAGTAGCTAAACTATTTAAACCAAGTAAATCTTATAACTGAATTAGTAAATTTTATATGTACACTAGCTGACCCGTGCAACTTCGTCTGCATCAAAACGGTTATCACCGGTTTCAATTGTATTTTTAAACGCGAAAAATTCTAATAAACCTGAAACCCGATTACAGCTACATCTACCGCTTCACATTATAAATCCAAACTATCAATGGACTCCCTCAAACATATACCCAGATGGTATGTGAGAAATCTTTTAAAATAAGCCTACAACCCGGTCGTAACACCATCTACCGGGTTCAATTAAAATAAAAACTAACCTACGTATATTGGTGGTAATGTAAAAAAAGCTTGAGAGTTCTATGGACCTCCAGTTGGAACGAAGTTTCCCTTTTTTGTAGGCGTTTACTATACAGTCAGTATAGTTTACATTATAAAATATCAAGTTGATAGACTTAAATTGTAATTTAAACGATAAAATATATTTATAAAATAAATAATGATAAATTAAACACTGAATGACATCATAACTATTTTCAACTTGTATTAAAACTCTTTCACATTCCGTAGTATTAAAGAAAAATATAAATATTAAAAAGCTATGAGCAAGATGCGTCAACTGTCACTTGCCTCTGACTATTTGTCTAAGAGCAAGGTAACGGTTTCGACAGCGAATTGGCTGCCGGTAAACCTTTACAGGCAAAAATATTGAACTTTATATAATTTTAGAATGTTTTGTTTTTCACTAACTTTTAAACGCTACTAAAACGTGAATTTATTATTGCCAGACATTTTTGATATTAACAATAATGTGCCCGATACAATTTTTTGTAAATAAAGAAGTATGTTCAAACCATGTTAACATTAACATAACTGTAATTTTATTGAAGTTATACTTCTTTTGGCGCATTAGGGAAAAATAATGAGAGTAAATTTTTACGATGAACGCGCACACCGTAACAAAAAAATGATGAGAGTAAATTTTTACGTTGCGCGCACACACCGTCACGAAAAACCGACACCCTGAAGTTAGCTATAGTCAACATTTTGTTTCTTTGTATTAAAACTTTCAATGTATTAAATACCTTTTTTCTATTATTAGTTTCGTTTTTTCTACAAACGTAGAATGAGGCGCAAGATAAAATTTTTGAAAAGATTTTTACTTCTTACGCCAAAGAAGTATAACTTCTAATGCGTGTACATAAGTACACACACACACTTTTTTAATATTATTTTATTTCAACATAAAAAAGGGTAAATTAAAAATATAATGTATTTTTTATGTCATAGGAGGCAAACGGACAGGTGGGTCACCTAATGTTAAGTAATAACTACCGTCCATAGACACTTGCAACACCAGGAGAGTCGTAAGTGCCTTGCCAACCTGTGTTGGAGGGGGAGGAAGCGGAAGGGGAGAGGAGGAAGGGGAAGAGAGGTGGGCCTCTCCGGTGCTCTCACTAATCGAACGAAACGCACTAATGCAAGCATTGTTACTTCCCGTCGGCTTTTTGTTAGAGGGTGGTACTACCCCGGGCGAGCCGACCCATTCATCCTGAAACCAGTAATAGCTTCAGCGTGGCTCTACCCCCTACCAAAACCTATGTATAGAATAACTTAGTTATAACTCTAGCTTAGCGCAACACTGGCTGTATAATAAAGATAGCCATAATTGTGGAAGAGCCTGGTTAACAAAATGAAATATGTTCTTTGCAAGGGAAAAAATAAAATGGTTTGAAATGAATTATTTTGTTTATAAAGAATATCACCAGGCACATTATTGTCAATAACAAAATTGTCTGGCAGTGAAAAATTCATGTTTTTAATAACGTATAAACGTTAAACTTATAAAAGTTACTGACAAAAAATGTTCCTTAAATTATTTATAAATCAAAATGTTGATCTGTAAAGGTGTAATTCGCATTAAAAAATACAACGTTAACCGGCTACCAGGTATCCTGAATCGTGTTTGGAAGGGCATAATATATCTTCATATTAAAGAACCAACTTTTCTCAAATTCTCGTTCTTCCAACGTTGCTGGCTCTTATACTAAAGTGTCGCAAAAAAGTCTAGTTACATTAACTAATTTCTTTTCTTTAGTTATCATGGAGAACCCCTTGCGTTTTATGGGTCAAAAAGTATCCTAAATGTAACCTTGTAATGTACAGATTTGGCTTTGTTACAGTTTTATTATAGTATAGATAAATAAATAAATCTTGTCACCTTTGTTTAGCAAACATTTTTTTATACAATGAAATAAATGTAACAACATAAGTGACAGTTTCGTCTACATAAATGTTTCATAAGTGGTCGATAATTACGTACAGAAATGTCATGTAGGCGTAGCTCAGTTGTAACGTACGGGGCTTTATATGTTTCGACGGAGCCGACGGTTCGAATCACGGTGGTCGTTTTTTTTGGTATATTTTTTTTTGAAGTAGCATATGGAAATATAGCTTAATTTTTTAGCTAATCTGTCTGCTATATATAGCACAAAGAAAATTTACCAAAATTCGTCAAGAATATCATGAACTACATTTTTTTTACTTTCGTCCGTTATCCTGGAGAATCCCTTGCGTTTTATAAGATAAAAAGTATCCTAGATGTAACCTTGTAATATTGGTTATTACTGTGCCAAATTTCGTCTAAATTGGTTCAGTACTTTCAGAGTAATACGTGTTTAAAGGGACAGACAAACAGGCAGATCCTGGAGAATCCATTGCGTTTTATGGGACAAAAAGTATCCTAAATGTAATCTCGTAACATTAGTTATCACTGTGCCAAGTTTCGTCAAAATCGGTTCAGTACTTTCCGAGTGATGCGCGTTCACAGGGACAGACAGACAGACAGACAGACAGACAGACAGACAGACAGACAGACAGACAGACAGACAGACAGACAGACAGACAGACAGACAGACAGACAGACAGACAGACAGACAGACAGACAGACAGACAGACAGACAGACAGACAGACAGACAGACAGACAGACAGACAGACAGACAGACAGACAGACAGACAGACAGACAGACAGACAGACAGACAGACAGACAGACAGACAGACAGACAGACAGACAGACAGACAGACAGACAGACAGACAGACAGACAGACAGACAGACAGACAGACAGACAGACAGACAGACAGACAGACAGACAGACAGACAGACAGACAGACAGACAGACAGACAGACAGACAGACAGACAGACAGACAGACAGACAGACAGACAGACAGACAGACAGACAGACAGACAGACAGACAGACAGACAGACAGACAGACAGACAGACAGACAGACAGACAGACAGACAGACAGACAGACAGACAGACAGACAGACAGACAGACAGACAGACAGACAGACAGACAGACAGACAGACAGACAGACAGACAGACAGACAGACAGACAGACAGACAGACAGACAGACAGACAGACAGACAGACAGACAGACAGACAGACAGACAGACAGACAGACAGACAGACAGACAGACAGACAGACAGACAGACAGACAGACAGACAGACAGACAGACAGACAGACAGACAGACAGACAGACAGACAGACAGACAGACAGACAGACAGACAGACAGACAGACAGACAGACAGACAGACAGACAGACAGACAGACAGACAGACAGACAGACAGACAGACAGACAGACAGACAGACAGACAGACAGACAGACAGACAGACAGACAGACAGACAGACAGACAGACAGACAGACAGACAGACAGACAGACAGACAGACAGACAGACAGACAGACAGACAGACAGACAGACAGACAGACAGACAGACAGACAGACAGACAGACAGACAGACAGACAGACAGACAGACAGACAGACAGACAGACAGACAGACAGACAGACAGACAGACAGACAGACAGACAGACAGACAGACAGACAGACAGACAGACAGACAGACAGACAGACAGACAGACAGACAGACAGACAGACAGACAGACAGACAGACAGACAGACAGACAGACAGACAGACAGACAGACAGACAGACAGACAGACAGACAGACAGACAGACAGACAGACAGACAGACAGACAGACAGACAGACAGACAGACAGACAGACAGACAGACAGACAGACAGACAGACAGACAGACAGACAGACAGACAGACAGACAGACAGACAGACAGACAGACAGACAGACAGACAGACAGACAGACAGACAGACAGACAGACAGACAGACAGACAGACAGACAGACAGACAGACAGACAGACAGACAGACAGACAGACAGACAGACAGACAGACAGACAGACAGACAGACAGACAGACAGACAGACAGACAGACAGACAGACAGACAGACAGACAGACAGACAGACAGACAGACAGACAGACAGACAGACAGACAGACAGACAGACAGACAGACAGACAGACAGACAGACAGACAGACAGACAGACAGACAGACAGACAGACAGACAGACAGACAGACAGACAGACAGACAGACAGACAGACAGACAGACAGACAGACAGACAGACAGACAGACAGACAGACAGACAGACAGACAGACAGACAGACAGACAGACAGACAGACAGACAGACAGACAGACAGACAGACAGACAGACAGACAGACAGACAGACAGACAGACAGACAGACAGACAGACAGACAGACAGACAGACAGACAGACAGACAGACAGACAGACAGACAGACAGACAGACAGACAGACAGACAGACAGACAGACAGACAGACAGACAGACAGACAGACAGACAGACAGACAGACAGACAGACAGACAGACAGACAGACAGACAGACAGACAGACAGACAGACAGACAGACAGACAGACAGACAGACAGACAGACAGACAGACAGACAGACAGACAGACAGACAGACAGACAGACAGACAGACAGACAGACAGACAGACAGACAGACAGACAGACAGACAGACAGACAGACAGACAGACAGACAGACAGACAGACAGACAGACAGACAGACAGACAGACAGACAGACAGACAGACAGACAGACAGACAGACAGACAGACAGACAGACAGACAGACAGACAGACAGACAGACAGACAGACAGACAGACAGACAGACAGACAGACAGACAGACAGACAGACAGACAGACAGACAGACAGACAGACAGACAGACAGACAGACAGACAGACAGACAGACAGACAGACAGACAGACAGACAGACAGACAGACAGACAGACAGACAGACAGACAGACAGACAGACAGACAGACAGACAGACAGACAGACAGACAGACAGACAGACAGACAGACAGACAGACAGACAGACAGACAGACAGACAGACAGACAGACAGACAGACAGACAGACAGACAGACAGACAGACAGACAGACAGACAGACAGACAGACAGACAGACAGACAGACAGACAGACAGACAGACAGACAGACAGACAGACAGACAGACAGACAGACAGACAGACAGACAGACAGACAGACAGACAGACAGACAGACAGACAGACAGACAGACAGACAGACAGACAGACAGACAGACAGACAGACAGACAGACAGACAGACAGACAGACAGACAGACAGACAGACAGACAGACAGACAGACAGACAGACAGACAGACAGACAGACAGACAGACAGACAGACAGACAGACAGACAGACAGACAGACAGACAGACAGACAGACAGACAGACAGACAGACAGACAGACAGACAGACAGACAGACAGACAGACAGACAGACAGACAGACAGACAGACAGACAGACAGACAGACAGACAGACAGACAGACAGACAGACAGACAGACAGACAGACAGACAGACAGACAGACAGACAGACAGACAGACAGACAGACAGACAGACAGACAGACAGACAGACAGACAGACAGACAGACAGACAGACAGACAGACAGACAGACAGACAGACAGACAGACAGACAGACAGACAGACAGACAGACAGACAGACAGACAGACAGACAGACAGACAGACAGACAGACAGACAGACAGACAGACAGACAGACAGACAGACAGACAGACAGACAGACAGACAGACAGACAGACAGACAGACAGACAGACAGACAGACAGACAGACAGACAGACAGACAGACAGACAGACAGACAGACAGACAGACAGACAGACAGACAGACAGACAGACAGACAGACAGACAGACAGACAGACAGACAGACAGACAGACAGACAGACAGACAGACAGACAGACAGACAGACAGACAGACAGACAGACAGACAGACAGACAGACAGACAGACAGACAGACAGACAGACAGACAGACAGACAGACAGACAGACAGACAGACAGACAGACAGACAGACAGACAGACAGACAGACAGACAGACAGACAGACAGACAGACAGACAGACAGACAGACAGACAGACAGACAGACAGACAGACAGACAGACAGACAGACAGACAGACAGACAGACAGACAGACAGACAGACAGACAGACAGACAGACAGACAGACAGACAGACAGACAGACAGACAGACAGACAGACAGACAGACAGACAGACAGACAGACAGACAGACAGACAGACAGACAGACAGACAGACAGACAGACAGACAGACAGACAGACAGACAGACAGACAGACAGACAGACAGACAGACAGACAGACAGACAGACAGACAGACAGACAGACAGACAGACAGACAGACAGACAGACAGACAGACAGACAGACAGACAGACAGACAGACAGACAGACAGACAGACAGACAGACAGACAGACAGACAGACAGACAGACAGACAGACAGACAGACAGACAGACAGACAGACAGACAGACAGACAGACAGACAGACAGACAGACAGACAGACAGACAGACAGACAGACAGACAGACAGACAGACAGACAGACAGACAGACAGACAGACAGACAGACAGACAGACAGACAGACAGACAGACAGACAGACAGACAGACAGACAGACAGACAGACAGACAGACAGACAGACAGACAGACAGACAGACAGACAGACAGACAGACAGACAGACAGACAGACAGACAGACAGACAGACAGACAGACAGACAGACAGACAGACAGACAGACAGACAGACAGACAGACAGACAGACAGACAGACAGACAGACAGACAGACAGACAGACAGACAGACAGACAGACAGACAGACAGACAGACAGACAGACAGACAGACAGACAGACAGACAGACAGACAGACAGACAGACAGACAGACAGACAGACAGACAGACAGACAGACAGACAGACAGACAGACAGACAGACAGACAGACAGACAGACAGACAGACAGACAGACAGACAGACAGACAGACAGACAGACAGACAGACAGACAGACAGACAGACAGACAGACAGACAGACAGACAGACAGACAGACAGACAGACAGACAGACAGACAGACAGACAGACAGACAGACAGACAGACAGACAGACAGACAGACAGACAGACAGACAGACAGACAGACAGACAGACAGACAGACAGACAGACAGACAGACAGACAGACAGACAGACAGACAGACAGACAGACAGACAGACAGACAGACAGACAGACAGACAGACAGACAGACAGACAGACAGACAGACAGACAGACAGACAGACAGACAGACAGACAGACAGACAGACAGACAGACAGACAGACAGACAGACAGACAGACAGACAGACAGACAGACAGACAGACAGACAGACAGACAGACAGACAGACAGACAGACAGACAGACAGACAGACAGACAGACAGACAGACAGACAGACAGACAGACAGACAGACAGACAGACAGACAGACAGACAGACAGACAGACAGACAGACAGACAGACAGACAGACAGACAGACAGACAGACAGACAGACAGACAGACAGACAGACAGACAGACAGACAGACAGACAGACAGACAGACAGACAGACAGACAGACAGACAGACAGACAGACAGACAGACAGACAGACAGACAGACAGACAGACAGACAGACAGACAGACAGACAGACAGACAGACAGACAGACAGACAGACAGACAGACAGACAGACAGACAGACAGACAGACAGACAGACAGACAGACAGACAGACAGACAGACAGACAGACAGACAGACAGACAGACAGACAGACAGACAGACAGACAGACAGACAGACAGACAGACAGACAGACAGACAGACAGACAGACAGACAGACAGACAGACAGACAGACAGACAGACAGACAGACAGACAGACAGACAGACAGACAGACAGACAGACAGACAGACAGACAGACAGACAGACAGACAGACAGACAGACAGACAGACAGACAGACAGACAGACAGACAGACAGACAGACAGACAGACAGACAGACAGACAGACAGACAGACAGACAGACAGACAGACAGACAGACAGACAGACAGACAGACAGACAGACAGACAGACAGACAGACAGACAGACAGACAGACAGACAGACAGACAGACAGACAGACAGACAGACAGACAGACAGACAGACAGACAGACAGACAGACAGACAGACAGACAGACAGACAGACAGACAGACAGACAGACAGACAGACAGACAGACAGACAGACAGACAGACAGACAGACAGACAGACAGACAGACAGACAGACAGACAGACAGACAGACAGACAGACAGACAGACAGACAGACAGACAGACAGACAGACAGACAGACAGACAGACAGACAGACAGACAGACAGACAGACAGACAGACAGACAGACAGACAGACAGACAGACAGACAGACAGACAGACAGACAGACAGACAGACAGACAGACAGACAGACAGACAGACAGACAGACAGACAGACAGACAGACAGACAGACAGACAGACAGACAGACAGACAGACAGACAGACAGACAGACAGACAGACAGACAGACAGACAGACAGACAGACAGACAGACAGACAGACAGACAGACAGACAGACAGACAGACAGACAGACAGACAGACAGACAGACAGACAGACAGACAGACAGACAGACAGACAGACAGACAGACAGACAGACAGACAGACAGACAGACAGACAGACAGACAGACAGACAGACAGACAGACAGACAGACAGACAGACAGACAGACAGACAGACAGACAGACAGACAGACAGACAGACAGACAGACAGACAGACAGACAGACAGACAGACAGACAGACAGACAGACAGACAGACAGACAGACAGACAGACAGACAGACAGACAGACAGACAGACAGACAGACAGACAGACAGACAGACAGACAGACAGACAGACAGACAGACAGACAGACAGACAGACAGACAGACAGACAGACAGACAGACAGACAGACAGACAGACAGACAGACAGACAGACAGACAGACAGACAGACAGACAGACAGACAGACAGACAGACAGACAGACAGACAGACAGACAGACAGACAGACAGACAGACAGACAGACAGACAGACAGACAGACAGACAGACAGACAGACAGACAGACAGACAGACAGACAGACAGACAGACAGACAGACAGACAGACAGACAGACAGACAGACAGACAGACAGACAGACAGACAGACAGACAGACAGACAGACAGACAGACAGACAGACAGACAGACAGACAGACAGACAGACAGACAGACAGACAGACAGACAGACAGACAGACAGACAGACAGACAGACAGACAGACAGACAGACAGACAGACAGACAGACAGACAGACAGACAGACAGACAGACAGACAGACAGACAGACAGACAGACAGACAGACAGACAGACAGACAGACAGACAGACAGACAGACAGACAGACAGACAGACAGACAGACAGACAGACAGACAGACAGACAGACAGACAGACAGACAGACAGACAGACAGACAGACAGACAGACAGACAGACAGACAGACAGACAGACAGACAGACAGACAGACAGACAGACAGACAGACAGACAGACAGACAGACAGACAGACAGACAGACAGACAGACAGACAGACAGACAGACAGACAGACAGACAGACAGACAGACAGACAGACAGACAGACAGACAGACAGACAGACAGACAGACAGACAGACAGACAGACAGACAGACAGACAGACAGACAGACAGACAGACAGACAGACAGACAGACAGACAGACAGACAGACAGACAGACAGACAGACAGACAGACAGACAGACAGACAGACAGACAGACAGACAGACAGACAGACAGACAGACAGACAGACAGACAGACAGACAGACAGACAGACAGACAGACAGACAGACAGACAGACAGACAGACAGACAGACAGACAGACAGACAGACAGACAGACAGACAGACAGACAGACAGACAGACAGACAGACAGACAGACAGACAGACAGACAGACAGACAGACAGACAGACAGACAGACAGACAGACAGACAGACAGACAGACAGACAGACAGACAGACAGACAGACAGACAGACAGACAGACAGACAGACAGACAGACAGACAGACAGACAGACAGACAGACAGACAGACAGACAGACAGACAGACAGACAGACAGACAGACAGACAGACAGACAGACAGACAGACAGACAGACAGACAGACAGACAGACAGACAGACAGACAGACAGACAGACAGACAGACAGACAGACAGACAGACAGACAGACAGACAGACAGACAGACAGACAGACAGACAGACAGACAGACAGACAGACAGACAGACAGACAGACAGACAGACAGACAGACAGACAGACAGACAGACAGACAGACAGACAGACAGACAGACAGACAGACAGACAGACAGACAGACAGACAGACAGACAGACAGACAGACAGACAGACAGACAGACAGACAGACAGACAGACAGACAGACAGACAGACAGACAGACAGACAGACAGACAGACAGACAGACAGACAGACAGACAGACAGACAGACAGACAGACAGACAGACAGACAGACAGACAGACAGACAGACAGACAGACAGACAGACAGACAGACAGACAGACAGACAGACAGACAGACAGACAGACAGACAGACAGACAGACAGACAGACAGACAGACAGACAGACAGACAGACAGACAGACAGACAGACAGACAGACAGACAGACAGACAGACAGACAGACAGACAGACAGACAGACAGACAGACAGACAGACAGACAGACAGACAGACAGACAGACAGACAGACAGACAGACAGACAGACAGACAGACAGACAGACAGACAGACAGACAGACAGACAGACAGACAGACAGACAGACAGACAGACAGACAGACAGACAGACAGACAGACAGACAGACAGACAGACAGACAGACAGACAGACAGACAGACAGACAGACAGACAGACAGACAGACAGACAGACAGACAGACAGACAGACAGACAGACAGACAGACAGACAGACAGACAGACAGACAGACAGACAGACAGACAGACAGACAGACAGACAGACAGACAGACAGACAGACAGACAGACAGACAGACAGACAGACAGACAGACAGACAGACAGACAGACAGACAGACAGACAGACAGACAGACAGACAGACAGACAGACAGACAGACAGACAGACAGACAGACAGACAGACAGACAGACAGACAGACAGACAGACAGACAGACAGACAGACAGACAGACAGACAGACAGACAGACAGACAGACAGACAGACAGACAGACAGACAGACAGACAGACAGACAGACAGACAGACAGACAGACAGACAGACAGACAGACAGACAGACAGACAGACAGACAGACAGACAGACAGACAGACAGACAGACAGACAGACAGACAGACAGACAGACAGACAGACAGACAGACAGACAGACAGACAGACAGACAGACAGACAGACAGACAGACAGACAGACAGACAGACAGACAGACAGACAGACAGACAGACAGACAGACAGACAGACAGACAGACAGACAGACAGACAGACAGACAGACAGACAGACAGACAGACAGACAGACAGACAGACAGACAGACAGACAGACAGACAGACAGACAGACAGACAGACAGACAGACAGACAGACAGACAGACAGACAGACAGACAGACAGACAGACAGACAGACAGACAGACAGACAGACAGACAGACAGACAGACAGACAGACAGACAGACAGACAGACAGACAGACAGACAGACAGACAGACAGACAGACAGACAGACAGACAGACAGACAGACAGACAGACAGACAGACAGACAGACAGACAGACAGACAGACAGACAGACAGACAGACAGACAGACAGACAGACAGACAGACAGACAGACAGACAGACAGACAGACAGACAGACAGACAGACAGACAGACAGACAGACAGACAGACAGACAGACAGACAGACAGACAGACAGACAGACAGACAGACAGACAGACAGACAGACAGACAGACAGACAGACAGACAGACAGACAGACAGACAGACAGACAGACAGACAGACAGACAGACAGACAGACAGACAGACAGACAGACAGACAGACAGACAGACAGACAGACAGACAGACAGACAGACAGACAGACAGACAGACAGACAGACAGACAGACAGACAGACAGACAGACAGACAGACAGACAGACAGACAGACAGACAGACAGACAGACAGACAGACAGACAGACAGACAGACAGACAGACAGACAGACAGACAGACAGACAGACAGACAGACAGACAGACAGACAGACAGACAGACAGACAGACAGACAGACAGACAGACAGACAGACAGACAGACAGACAGACAGACAGACAGACAGACAGACAGACAGACAGACAGACAGACAGACAGACAGACAGACAGACAGACAGACAGACAGACAGACAGACAGACAGACAGACAGACAGACAGACAGACAGACAGACAGACAGACAGACAGACAGACAGACAGACAGACAGACAGACAGACAGACAGACAGACAGACAGACAGACAGACAGACAGACAGACAGACAGACAGACAGACAGACAGACAGACAGACAGACAGACAGACAGACAGACAGACAGACAGACAGACAGACAGACAGACAGACAGACAGACAGACAGACAGACAGACAGACAGACAGACAGACAGACAGACAGACAGACAGACAGACAGACAGACAGACAGACAGACAGACAGACAGACAGACAGACAGACAGACAGACAGACAGACAGACAGACAGACAGACAGACAGACAGACAGACAGACAGACAGACAGACAGACAGACAGACAGACAGACAGACAGACAGACAGACAGACAGACAGACAGACAGACAGACAGACAGACAGACAGACAGACAGACAGACAGACAGACAGACAGACAGACAGACAGACAGACAGACAGACAGACAGACAGACAGACAGACAGACAGACAGACAGACAGACAGACAGACAGACAGACAGACAGACAGACAGACAGACAGACAGACAGACAGACAGACAGACAGACAGACAGACAGACAGACAGACAGACAGACAGACAGACAGACAGACAGACAGACAGACAGACAGACAGACAGACAGACAGACAGACAGACAGACAGACAGACAGACAGACAGACAGACAGACAGACAGACAGACAGACAGACAGACAGACAGACAGACAGACAGACAGACAGACAGACAGACAGACAGACAGACAGACAGACAGACAGACAGACAGACAGACAGACAGACAGACAGACAGACAGACAGACAGACAGACAGACAGACAGACAGACAGACAGACAGACAGACAGACAGACAGACAGACAGACAGACAGACAGACAGACAGACAGACAGACAGACAGACAGACAGACAGACAGACAGACAGACAGACAGACAGACAGACAGACAGACAGACAGACAGACAGACAGACAGACAGACAGACAGACAGACAGACAGACAGACAGACAGACAGACAGACAGACAGACAGACAGACAGACAGACAGACAGACAGACAGACAGACAGACAGACAGACAGACAGACAGACAGACAGACAGACAGACAGACAGACAGACAGACAGACAGACAGACAGACAGACAGACAGACAGACAGACAGACAGACAGACAGACAGACAGACAGACAGACAGACAGACAGACAGACAGACAGACAGACAGACAGACAGACAGACAGACAGACAGACAGACAGACAGACAGACAGACAGACAGACAGACAGACAGACAGACAGACAGACAGACAGACAGACAGACAGACAGACAGACAGACAGACAGACAGACAGACAGACAGACAGACAGACAGACAGACAGACAGACAGACAGACAGACAGACAGACAGACAGACAGACAGACAGACAGACAGACAGACAGACAGACAGACAGACAGACAGACAGACAGACAGACAGACAGACAGACAGACAGACAGACAGACAGACAGACAGACAGACAGACAGACAGACAGACAGACAGACAGACAGACAGACAGACAGACAGACAGACAGACAGACAGACAGACAGACAGACAGACAGACAGACAGACAGACAGACAGACAGACAGACAGACAGACAGACAGACAGACAGACAGACAGACAGACAGACAGACAGACAGACAGACAGACAGACAGACAGACAGACAGACAGACAGACAGACAGACAGACAGACAGACAGACAGACAGACAGACAGACAGACAGACAGACAGACAGACAGACAGACAGACAGACAGACAGACAGACAGACAGACAGACAGACAGACAGACAGACAGACAGACAGACAGACAGACAGACAGACAGACAGACAGACAGACAGACAGACAGACAGACAGACAGACAGACAGACAGACAGACAGACAGACAGACAGACAGACAGACAGACAGACAGACAGACAGACAGACAGACAGACAGACAGACAGACAGACAGACAGACAGACAGACAGACAGACAGACAGACAGACAGACAGACAGACAGACAGACAGACAGACAGACAGACAGACAGACAGACAGACAGACAGACAGACAGACAGACAGACAGACAGACAGACAGACAGACAGACAGACAGACAGACAGACAGACAGACAGACAGACAGACAGACAGACAGACAGACAGACAGACAGACAGACAGACAGACAGACAGACAGACAGACAGACAGACAGACAGACAGACAGACAGACAGACAGACAGACAGACAGACAGACAGACAGACAGACAGACAGACAGACAGACAGACAGACAGACAGACAGACAGACAGACAGACAGACAGACAGACAGACAGACAGACAGACAGACAGACAGACAGACAGACAGACAGACAGACAGACAGACAGACAGACAGACAGACAGACAGACAGACAGACAGACAGACAGACAGACCGCTTCTGCGGGTCGCGTTTCGGGATCAGCCTGTGCATATCCAGCATTTCGCAGGCCGGCATGACAGTGGCGACCGGCGATGGATACTGTGTCACTCGGTGGTCGCCATTGTTTTTGGATTGTACTGTGCTTACCATCAGGCACATGGCAGTCATTATGCCGTGCTACTATAAAAAAAAAAATCATATACACCATGATTATTAGTTTTTAATCCACCTGGATAGCTAATGCTCTTAACAATTGCACTTGATAATTATTCCCTCTCCAAGTTTAGCGTGTTTACCATTTTAGACCACAACGTCACATGACATCAAGTGAAATTTGAGGTTCAACATTAAAACCGCTAAAGTATTTATATAAAGATACCTGTCTTTATCTTAACCTACCTTTGACTTGAATGGGACGATTTAAAATGATTGTAATATTGAAAATTAATAATGTAATGTTAATAAAACTTACCAGAACAGCGATTAAACGTACTTGTAGCTCCATGGTGTTGAAATATTGAAAAATAAGCGTGATTCATAAGTACCACCCAAATTTTATGAAAAATAATAAATGACGTAATATGAATAAAAGACAATCTGTACAAATATACTTCGTTTGTGTAAATTATTATAAACCAATTATGTTCACGTATATGTGCTCACAGCTACCTTTTTATTGTATGGTTAAATTTGATTCAAAAGGAAAATTAAATTGACAACATGTACATTTTATTTCCCTTAAATTACAACTTATTAAGAATTCAAAAGTTAAATATACTTTCTTAAATGGTTATACACTCAAATCAAATCACAGACACTTTATTCAATTTAGGCCCTAAGATGGCACTTATGAACATCAAAACTACCACCGGTTCGGAAAACAACCCAGTCATCGAGAAGAGGCGGCAAGAAACTCGATCTGGTTTTTCTTTTTAACAACTTAATTAACATTTAGCATATATTAAGTACATGTCACAAATGTTTTTTAATGGATGCGTAGCCCCAGCGTAATAGTCAGTTATTGTTTGTTTATTTGTCGCTTTGCAGCTCTTTAAATTATTATCGCAAGCACCTATAATTGAGTTTAAGCATATGTATTTAAAAGGGAGATATCCTTATCTTAACTTTAGGCAAAATAGCAGTCAATCGCTAAACATATACTCGTAAGAAACCACTAAATATATTTGACCGTCGAACTTTTAATTTCAAAAGGATAATAAACACATATCTCTGACTATTTAAATACATTTCATTATTGTTGATTATATTTGGTCATCTTGTTTTCGTTTCAATAGTTTAATGTTTGTAGATGAATTCATTTTACTATTTCATTTATTCCTGTTCTATTTTTTTAATGTTTATCAATATTTAATCTATACTAATGTTATAAAGAGTCCAATTTGAATAATTATATCAGTGTTATATAGCACATTTATCGAGAAAGATTTAAGTATATCATTTGTCAAAGTATTTTTAATTATCAGGGCGGGACAACATCCGCCGGGTCCGCTAGATGTAAATAAATAAATCCTAACTATGAGATTCGAAGAGGCATTTTTAAATTTATAAACATAATGATTTATACAAAGTCATTACGTTTTATAGTATGTAAAAATAGGAAAGCTAAAGTAGTGGGATTTAACAAAATACGAAATCAGTATGAATAATCAGTGATTCTAGTTATTCCCGTTTATAATGATCGTAGGTAGGTAGGTATGGAGATCTTTTAACCCAAAATTTTCATTTGCAAGGAATACCTTGCGATTTTTCTTCTTTTTTTTTATTGTAGCACGGCAAAATGACTGCACCATACTTGATGATAAGCACAGTACAATCCTAAAACAATGGCGACCACCGAGTGACACACTATCCATCGCCGGTCGCCGCTGTCATGCGACATTTTCGAACATATTCTTTCATACAATACCAAACAAGTCTCTTAGCACAACAAAAAAAAGTAGCCGAATAGTTAGAACAGTTCTGTCCAACTTTTTGTTCTGATGCTTACTTATAAATATTTGAATCAAAATAAATAATTAAAAAAAGGAAACATAGTTTTCGTTATGATAAGTGGACTGGCAACACACATGTATAACACCTAGACACAATAGTCAACCAGCGCTCATGAAGGATGCGGTTATGCGCGGGTATCGAACCCATGATCTCTTAGCTCGATAGGACTTAGTACTTTCAGTAGTATGGATAGTAGACTTTGTAGTATTATTATACTGTGAATGTTATCCTTTTTGTGAAGTAAGACAAATTATATTCATTGTATTTTTTATACTACCACTACGTCACTCGCATAAGAGGATTTGTTACAAAATCTTACAAAAAAAAAACATGGTGTCCATGTTTAATTTTTATTTTAGTTTTTAAAATTTGTTAATTGGGAAACTAAACAATTGTTACTTTTATTTATTGTTTTATAAAGTTATACAAGTGAACGAACTGAACAGCGCCACAGTATAACTAGAACGCAAGATTTCTCGCCCCTATATAAATGCAAATTTTAAATCACATTTCACAAATAACCGATATCGTTATTCAGAATTATGAATCACCTTATTGTTTTAAAAAATATACCATCATCACATCTGCATTTAAGAAACCCACTTCAGGGTCATAGGTCTCTTCTTGAAAGAAACTATGGTTATAATCATCACGCCAGCCTACGTCGTATTGGCGACATCAACCTCTGAGTAATCCACAGTTCTATGTATGGTAGAGAAGAATATTTCTCAGTCTTAGGTTTCCACACACTGTTTGCCTTCCGCGTCAGCCGATAGTGTTGACCAATTGAAATTAGTAAATGTACGTGAATTCCGAAAAATACATGCATATACATGAAAGGATAAACGCGATCTAGATGCTTAATTCATTAATAGGTCTTGGATTTACAAAGCAAGATCTAGATCTAGAAAATTTGGAAATTTTGAAATATACTTTATTATACCTCACCTTTTTTTAAATCGAAATGTGGTAAATCCTACATTTGATACCCCCCTTGCTGCCGAGGGACAGGGCGAGGGTTATGCCGGACTCCTACCGGCTAAAAACCACTCTGCCTCCTCGAGCGATTGTAGACCCTGGCCACGCGCATGAATCCTCCGTAGATGGACAGGACGGGGACCCTCGTCTCGAGAGAGAGGCTATGCCTCTGTCTCCTGAGCTCACCTAGTTTTATGCCGGGGGAAATTCTGCATTTAATATTATATCTCCACCGCGCAGCTACAAAAGGGTTATGCGGTATTCTTACCAGCTAACCTCAAAGTCTTTCTTTATGATTCTTCACAATTCATTTACTTAATTTAGCAAGCGCGGGTCTTTCATAAGCAACCTCCTTTTGCGATCTTAGAGTCAAACATAAGCTTGGACAAACTTGTACATTTGCTGCAAGGATAACGGGTTTGCTTAAAAACACCCTTCCATCGTCCGATCGTCGATAGTATGTTACTAGCTCGCAGTACGAAGTGACAGAGTTCTGACTGCTTTTGCTTTCGACCATGGACTGGACTACGGTTGGGAACAAATGGTCGAACCCCATCGCCGCGATTCCAGGTGGAGCAAAAAGTTCCGCATCAATTTTCTAGATTATTACAGGAATATAAAGACGTAGATTAATCGTCTTTACTCGTGTATGCAGATAACTTGTAGATATTATAACATACACTTGTGTAAATATATGATGTTGTATTTAATACCATAAAATTTATAAAGTTCTTAGCAGGTTCTGTATTACGTCATATGAGGATTGTTTTAATGACAATTATTTAGATATAATTTATTTATTTTTTCTAACTGACTACGCTATTGACCAAGCAAGGTCTTAACAGCTTCAACGGACTACCATATATTTTAAATTTATACCTATTACAGCAATATGATTACAACATTACAAAGCCCTGTTAGAAACTTACCTTATTGACAGTTAAAGGGCATATTAATCAAGCCCAATGCGATTCTGGTGTTTCTGTAAAATTCTTAGCAGGTTCTGTATTACGTCATATGAGGATTGTTTTAATGACAATTATTTAGATATATTTTGAATTTATACCTATTACAGCAATATGATATGTTACAAAGCCCTGTTAGAAACTTACCTTATTGACAGTTAAAGGGCATATTAATCAAGCCCAATGCGATTCTGGTGTTGCTGTCAGATTCGATCTGAAATCGTAGTACATATTAATTGGTTTCCAGGGTAACGAGAAAGCTAATCATTCAGCTGAATTAGGTATATTAACTGGTCCAATTGTCGATATTCTTGGTCGTCCTGTGCTCGAAATACGACCATAATATGGGGTACAAAATTTTTCCTGAATTGTTAATATTCAGATATTATTTTTTGTATTTCTTTCAACCTTTTTTTTCTTTATGGTCTAAACTTTATTGTGATTTATGCAATATTATAGACTGTAGTCTATAATATTAATAGCAGTTAAGACAGTGAAGTATGATGAATAGGTTATAAATAAGAACTTCGACTCGTCCATGGTATGGAAAAAAACCGACCTATTGCCAATTTGTTTATTAACAAATCTAAAGCTATAAACTCTAATAACCTCACAAATAAAGATAAAAGTAAATCGATTAATAACCAGATGAGAGTTGGATATTCTAGTCTTACTTCGTCTATTTTTATATAGATCTCAGCTTGTGCCCACGACCTCATTCTTATGGAAATGGTTCTGGTGTATCTTTTACTCTGAATGTATCGTTTATTTTGAATTATAATTTGGAAATTAATGCTGAAATGCTTTTGATAAACTTTGTAATCGCCGCTTTGCTCCTATAGAACAATATTTGCCTTGACAATAATGTGAAAATTCTATGTCTGCTAATTAAAGTCTTGTCAAAATCGTTTCAACTTGGACAAATAACATATATTTTAACTTTAATAAAATGTAGAAATAATGTTATATAATGTAAGAATTTATTTCAATTATTGGAAAAAATATGTTTTTCGTAAATCACTATATAATTAAATCTGTTATAAGGTCTTGGAATACAAAGATAATTTTATTGAGATTTTACCAATTTTACCAAGATAATTTCCGATATATCTATGATAACAAAATTAATAAACAGAGTAATCAAAATTTGAACACAATTCGTCAAATCAGTCCAAATTTTTCAAGGATGTCTATCACCTCTTTATGGTGTAGGTTATGGGGGTTATAATAAGTGTCTCTGGCTTACACAAGCTAGAGGTCACAGCGTTTAATTACAGTACTTCAACTGTTTAAGTAGCTAAACTATTTAAACCAAGTAAATCTTATAACTGAATTAGTAAATTTTATATGTACCGGGACGCCTGGCACATGTGAAATATCGAAAATGTTCGAATCGAACGAATCCCAAATTCTCAAATTACACTATAGGTATGTGAGCTCAGTGCGGCAAGAGAGATTCCGCACAGTCGCTTGCACATGGAATTGCGTCGCCACATCTCACACACACACCAAGGCCTGTATCGCCACGGTATCGCCACGCCAACAATCAGGTTTACCCTCATCTATAGATGTTTCACATCAAAAAAGATTAGATTTTTTTGTGATGAATTATTATAAGTGATGTTTATCGAGTAGTTTGACTGGTAGAATATCAATTGGATGTCCGTAGGTTCGAACCTCGGTATGTACCAACTAAATTTATGAAATTTGCATACATTTACTATTTGAAATTGGCAGCATGTCTGTTCGCGATAAACTCGAAAACTACTGAACGGATTTTAATGCAGTTTTCACCAGTGGATAAAGTGATTAACAATGAGGGTTTTAGTATATAATTTATCAAGGATTTTTTTTATCGGATTTTTTTTTTATTTCAAGGAGCGGGACAACGTCTGCCGGGCCCGCTAATATAAACTATAATGCTAACTACATTTCTATTCAGCCTCACCTTATTAGGAAACTAATTTAGACAAGATTTCTCGACTTAAGCTAGTTAAAAAATACTTCTGCCATAAAATATGCGAAACTGGTATGAATGAGTATTTAGATATATTACCTAAGATATGTTAGCAAGACTTGATATAAGTCTCATATCACTTATAAAATAATGTAATGATCTAAGAAATAACTTTAATAGTTTTATAAGTGTTGCAAAATTTACGTAACCAGATCTATTTACATGCCCATAATATCTATTCGTACCAATTTCGCATTTGTATTGCGACTTCGATGGTACATTCATTTTTTCTTCTATAGCCTTAAATGATGTAAGCCAGTCTGTTAATTTCTGGTACCTCGGTTCATTGATCCAAAATGACGGCGGCATAGATAAGACATGCGGAATAGGATAAATGCAGGGTGGGTGAAATAGCGAAAGGTGTCTGAGGTAGCTTGTGAGCCACAAACGCCATTGAAACTTAAGGGGAAGCCTATAAAACGATATACAACCAGTAATGCTGTATACATCTGAGTGCTCAGATATGAAAGAGACGGATGAGACTACATGTGGTAGAGATGTGAATGTTAAGATGGAGGTTTGCTGAATATTCATATTTATGGAATTTGATGGACTATTTGTTATTTTTTTCGAACTGACTACGTTATTGACCTAGCTAGGCCTTAACAGCTTTAGCGTGGCTCTACCACCTACCAATTACTATATAAACTATATAAAAGTTACAATTATTGATAAAGAAAAAGAAAAAATGATACTACAAAAACGCCTAGAGCTTATTAAGTATTTTAACGAAGGACTTATTCGGTCTGTTATCGGTAAGTGAAAAACTTATTTCTACTTTATCATTTATTTTTGATTCACTGAGATAATGCATAAAAACTGTAAGTATAACAACACCTTTTATGTTCCTGAAGATGTTTTACTACGAAGCACGCCAAGAATCAACATACACTTGAAAATATATTACAATATTATTGCGCAGTGTGTGTATATTTTCCTACTGAAATCGACAGTTGTGTTATTGGAATCGTAATACGAAACGATATGACAAAGGCCAAGGAATTTAACTTATAGTCTTCGTTAATCTTTTTGGCCGCTCTGAAAATAATCTATATATAAGAATTTAAAATTGAAATTTGTTTATTTTTAAGTTGTCTTGATTTTATACATATTTACACCTAGATTTACATTTAGAACGGTCAAAAAGTTTGGCACGGATTGTACATCATATGTCAATAATTCCTACGCACGGGTGTTAACAAGTGTGTTTAAAATTCGAAGCAGCAACATTAGAAGCATTTTTCTGTTCAACGCTTGAACTCAATTTACAGTGACATCGTTGGTTAGATTATTAATTTTTTTAATAAGTGAGTTGGTGGGCATCGCCATCTTGGACCATAGATTATGTTTGAAATGAATTATTTTGTTGTAAAAGAATATCATCGGGCACATTATTGTCAATAACAAAATTGTCTAGCAGTGATAAATTCATGTTTTTAATAGCGTTTATAAGTTACTGACAAAAAATGTTCCTTAAATTATTTATAAATCAAAATTTTGATCTGTAAAGGTGTAATACGCATTAAAAAACACAACGTTAACCGGCTACCAGGTATCCTGAATCGTGTTTGGAAGGGCATAATATATCTTCATATTAAAGAACCAACTTTTCTAAAATTCTTGTTCTTCCAACGTTGCTGGCTCTTGTACTAAGGTGTCGCAAAAAAGTCTAGTTACATTAACTAATTTCTTTTCTTTCGTTATTCTGGAGAACCCCTTGCGTTTTATGGGACAAAAAGTATCCTAAATGTAACCATGTAATATTAGTTATTACTGTGTCAAGTTTCGTTAAAATTGGTTCAGTACTTTCAGCGTGATGCGTGTTCACAGGGACAGAAAGACAGACAAAAATTGTAAAAAGATTATTTTTGGCTTCTATATCGATAACGAAGTCTACCCCGATAAAATATTTAATTTTCAAAAAATATTTAATGTACAGATTTGACCTTGCTACAGTTTTATTATAATATAGATAGATAAAGATATATATAGATATGTATGTACTTGTTTATGTAAAAGTCTCTACAATTCAAGAAAAAGAAATGTTCTCATTGTTTTTATTTAACCAAAATTTCTATACCATAAAATTAAATACCTAATAATCAAAGCCTATGTAGATCTTTTGTTGTTGTTAAACCCTTATGGCCGAATAGTTCAACAGCTAACATATCAAGTTCATGTTATGGTATGCCCTAAGGAATTTTCTGGAATTTTTTAACAATCACTAATCTGAAAGAAAACATCTTGAGGCGAACGCTTTGTAAAATGTTCTCGTATTATTACAATGTATTCAGAAAAAATATAGAACTATGAATCTCTAAGCATTAGAAATTGCGAATAGGTTAAGTGCTGAGATATTGATTTACTGGACTGTGGTATTTATTTAAGTATTTAAAGTATAATTTGTGAATAGACTTATGTTGTAACATCTTCAACAGTTAAATTAAAAGCTGATTAACAATTATCAACAATATGGTAAGTGAATTCGAATCTTTGTTGATAACACTTTTATACAATTAAAGGGTAAAACTGTTCAAGAAATTCTATTTGATCCAAATGAATCTAATTTAATGATAATAAAAGACAAACTTAATTGAATTACTTATTTATTTATACATACATATGGAAAAATACAACAGACACCAATGAGAATAGCGCAAAATTAAAGACAAAGGAAAATGTAATGGATGTGTCCAATAATGTGTTACTACATAAAATTTATTACAGTAATGTTATTTAAATATTAACAATGACAATAAGAAAAATACTGAAACAATAAAAGTAATAATAAACGTATTTAACGATACAAAACTAATTGATAAATAATAATTTACACGAAAAATATTAAATAGTTATCAATCGCTGTTTACAACGATTATTTCCTAGTCAATTGATGATTTGTTGATTGTTTTCCTTGTAGAAAATCAGTAACATTATGCATTATTTGTTTCATAAGTTATTCTATATTTCTGTATGTTTGTTCTTCAGCAAACTGGTGACTGGTATCTCTGGTGTAGGGTCGGTAGGGTATTAGTTTGAAAGAAGAAATTTGATCTAAACTTCATTTCAACTATCGTTATCCTTATTTAAAAAGTACTCAATAGAGAGTTGGTGATTCCTTGTTATTCTTTGAGAAATTGACAACAGCTTCATCTCTCAATGTTAGACCGAGAGCTGTTGCTAACGATAACACAACGGTTGCTGCTTGAGCCGAATGGCGAATTATGTTGATTTGTTTCAACAACATTGTAGAATCCACGGAATTCTTAGTCCACGTTGATGCATATTTGTGAACGTTTGATTTAGCACCTGGTGTTAATGGGAAATTATCAATTAATTCTTTAAAATAATTATTAATTGGTTGGTGCACGACACTTGTATTGAAATTTTGACCAATATATGCGAGACTGTCGCCGACATTCAAAACAGATTTTGGTACGTCTTTGAAGTTTCTAACTGTTGCCCATATATCACCTGAGGACTGCATTAGGTATCTTAGATATTTCTCATTTGAAATCCTTGACGCAGGTGTAGCTATAATATCATTCAAATTTGAAGTCCCAGCTTTATATTGTGATTTACTGTAGTCTTCTGGATATCTGCCATCCGTGAAATCTCCCGTCTTGTCTCTAGCTGTAGGGTAAACTTGTGGAATGTTTGCGGCCCCTAAAAAGATAGTAAGATTATTTAAAATGAAAATTCATATATATAAATGTGTGTTCGGATATCTGAGATTTATAAACTCGATATCATTTCACCGATAACCATCAAAGTTGGTACAATTGGACGTATTTTCATAGATAAGTTTATTATGCCATCCATTCCACTTTTGCTTGCTAATAGACGATGCTACATCATATCAATTCAGTTTTTATTACTAGTAAACTACGGTTAGATTAGAGGCTTGGCAGAAAACCGGCACCATTTTGTAACTAACACAACGCTGCCGCCGCGCCGGGACTTTTGTCACAGATTTTCTTTTTATGTTTAAATGTTTTTTTATAAACTTTATCTCTCTGTGACAGAATAAATTTATATATAAAGATTTATGAATGGTTAAATATACTAGAGATTGTAAATAATAACAGTTACGTAAAAAGCTCTGAAACTCTTTTCGAGGATAATACTAGAAATATTCTGTTTTTACCGAAAGCTTAAAATGAAATTGTTCAATGCTTACCGGTTGCAGCTACCTCCAGAACAACGAAGGCCTGTAAATAAATAAGGATATGTTTCACATATTTGTTGTAATAACGTTATTATTTTTTTTATAAAATTACTATAAATAATTACACTTCGCGTAGTGTTGTAAAAGAATTATAACATGAAAAACAAATATGAAACAAAATTAATTGTAAATCACTACCAAAAAAATATGTTACAGTATTACATGAAGAGTATATTTTATATTAATGTATAACTTTATTCAAATTGAACAGTACTCAGAAATTGCTCAGCAACACATCATGTACTATCGCGTTGCCGTCCATATTTTCTGAACTAAATAACAGTAAGGCAGAAATAGACATGATGATGATGCTTACTCAGTCAAACCTTGTACACGCTCTCAATTACATCAATTTTATTGCGTTAAACTAGCTGAGCTCGCGACTTTATCCGCGTGCAACCGTATGTAAACAAACAGCGATTAATAGAAGTCATCTGAATGTATTAAGTCCATTTACTTATCTACGTTTCTCTCGTACTTAAGTCGCTTATTAAAAGTACAATCACTTTTGATAGACCAAACCGATTTTAATGAAACCAAAACTAAATGGTACTCGAAGGTATACTTTATGATTTTCTAGAAAAGATTTTATTATTGTCGTAGTATTTTAGCAGGGATGCGTGTTCATAAAAACATACAGACTGACAGGTATTTTTAAAATTGATTACAATGTATTTTATTACTTATTTCAAGACATGTAATAAATTTTTTTCACATAAATCTAAAAAGTATAGACACGTTAGATTTAGATTCTTATTATATATATAGACAAGCGGGCCCGGCAGACGTCCCGCCCTGATTAAAAACAAATCCTTGACATATTATGTACCAAAACGTTCCTCATGTATCACTTTATCCACTGGTGAAAACCGTATGAAAATTCGGTTAGTAGTTTTTGAGTTTATCGCAAACAGACAGACAGACAGACGCGGTAGGGTACTTTATTTTATACTATTTGAAAATAAAACATAGGCTTTCCAATATTATTTTATAGTTCGACCCTAATTAAATATATTTATATCTATTTATCAGATTAGTATGATTTGATTACTATATAAAAGAATAATAAATCCAACGAATAAAAACATGAGAAACGGAAATATTATAGTCATCTTTATAATTCTAAATCAATTAAATTCTTATTAGTAATTAAGTTATTGTTTGGACCAGAACAATTTTTAAATATTATAATTTTATTTAAAAAACTCACCAGTGCTCCAATAAAGTGTACTCGTAGTCTCATGGCGACCGAATATCGAATAATAATCACTGTTCATAATAACCACAGAATTTTTATGAATAAATTATACCTGACAACATGTGCAAATATAATTCATGTACGTAAAATGGTAATCGACAGATACGTATATGTTTCAGGACTGCTTTAAACATATTTTTTTTTACTTTATCGGTGTTATTACAAAATAGTTAAATACGTATTGAATACTGGCTTTAAAAAGGTCTCGTATTAAATGCACCGCGGTTGCTGAAAGTTCGCCATCTATCTCTTTTGTCTCGCTTTGATTACGTTAGGTTAGACTTGTGAAAAAGGATAACGCGGACTGCCTCGGTCGAGCGCGGTGCATTTATTACGAAACCTTTTTAAACCAAGTATTTAATACATTTTTTTTGTAATAACACGGTATAGGTTTTATTGATTGACCTAAATGGTAAACCCGCTAAATTTAGAGGGAGCTGTCTTTTAAGCTGCCGGAACATACCAATAGCACTCGATTACTGCACCATTCCACTTAGATTCATATCTCAAAGTATGCCTGACTTATCACTGGTGGAAAATATTGTACCAGCAGAATGATGGTAGACCATTCTTTAATACCAAATTATCCAGCTTAAAACACTCTCTGAAACTAAAATGGAAGTGGGCTGGATATATGGCGCGTCTGCGAGACCAGAGATGGACGAACATGGTGACGTTATGGACCGGCCCCCTGGGTAAGCGCTATAGACCTTTTACGATATGGCAAGACGTCTGGTCATAACTGGATAGAAAAACCCCAAAATAATGCTTGAATTCTTTGAAAGAGTCCTTCACCCAAGGAAACCCCTCCTCTGGCTATATAAAAAAAACAATCTTCTATCTATACTATAGATGATAGATTTTATAGGTATAATAAGAATGTAACGTGTCTGTAAATTTATACATTTTTGTAAAAAAAATGTCGAAGGTGTCTAAGAATAAGTAATAAAATATACTTCAATCATTTTTATAAATGTCTGTCTGTTTGTCTATCTATTTTTTTGGATACGCATCACTGCTATAATACTGCGTTCATGATAAAACCCCAAGAAAACCATAAAGCATATGTTTGATTCACATTTAGTCTTTGTTATATTAGGTCTTTACCTATGAAATTGCCGTTTTGTAATGTAAAAATTTCATTTTTCGATTCAAAAAATTTTTCATGTATTTTTTATTTGTATTAATCACGAAATAATCACCCATGCAATCAATGCATCTTTGCCAACGCAGTAGCAGTTTATTGATGCCCTTCTTAAAGAAATCAGCTGGACGGGAGTCAACAAATTCTTCAAAGGCATTTTGTACTGCTTCTCGGGTATTGAATTTTTAACCCGTCAAGGAGTTATCCAAATTCTGGAAAAAGTAGTAGTCTGTAGGCGCAAGGTCTGGTGAGTAAGGTGGATGACGGAGAACTTCCAACCCCAGTTATTGCAACTTGGAGACTGTCGGCTGTGCAGTATGAGGTCGCGCGTTGTCGTGCAGGAGCAGCGGAGACGAGCGATTAACCAATGCTGGTTGAAGATGTGCCAGCTTCTCCATCATTGTGTTCAGTTCTTTACAGTACACATCTGCAGTAATGCTCACCCAGTTTGGTAAGAAGCTGTGATGAATCACACCGGCGCTAAACCACCAAACAGTGACCATCACTTTTGTAGGGGTAAGTTTTCGTTTAGGGCATTGTTTAGGTGCTGAATCAGGATCCAACCAACTTGCTGAGCGCTTGCGGTTATCAAACAGAATCCATTTTTCGTCGCAGGTAACAATGCGGTTCAAAATTCCTACATTTGTGTGTCTGTTGAGCAAGGCACGTCTCGACGCGTACTTCGCGCTGGCGATCATTGAGTTCGTGGGGCACCCATTTGTCAAGCTTTTTTACCTTGCCAATTTGACGCAAATGGACCAATATTGTTTTGACGCTAACGTCGAAAGCTGCTGCTAATTCAGCCGTAGATTGTGTATCATCAGCTTCCACAATCTCCTTTAATTCATCATTGTCGACCAAATCTTCGGACGACCGCGAGTTTTATTTTTCAGGTCGAAATTCCCAGAACGGAAGCGAGCAAACCAATAACAGGTGGTGCGTTGGTGTGTAGTGTTAGTTCCGTAAGCGTCGTTGATGTTGCGTGCCGTTTGTGCCGCGTTGCTGCCACGACGGTACTTATATTCCATAATTACTCGAATTTTTAACGTATCCATGATGACAAAAAAGAACACGATGTCCGGAGTATAGAAACAGACATAGGATACCATTCATCCAGAGAAAATGTACTCTCGCAGAGGGATGGATTAAATCAACAACAACGTGAGCGTAACCGGAGCATATGGTAGTTTATAATAATAAGTCTTTACCTATGAAATTGCCGTTCTGCATTACTGGCCATTTCAAATCAAAATAATTTTTGTTTGGCTAAGAAACTACCATATGCTCCGGTTACGCTCACGTTGTTGTTGATTTAATCCATCCCTCTGCGAGAGTACATTTTCTCTGGATGAATGGTATCCTATGTCTGTTTCTATACTCCGGACATCGTGTGCATTCTATCAGAATCGGCTTAGTAGTTAAAGCGTTATTTATATAGATTATAATTTAGGTAACTACTTGTAGGTTAAAAATGTTGTCATGGTTAAACCAGGGAAGTGTCAATCATGTATCCTGGATCATAATTATGTATTGAATTTAGTTTTTTGAGGATTTCATAGAATTTTATTGATAACTATATAAATAGCTTTTGCTCGCTTTAAGGTCGATCTTAAAAACAAAGTGCAGCCAGTGTTACTCGCTGATAATAGAGCTTTGTACGGGTGAAAGAATTTTAAAAATCGGTTAAGTAATTTTGAGGTTATTCATTACAAGCATAAATTAATATATCTTCACTTCATAATAGTCATTTGGATTTAAGAGCCTCTTTATTTTGGAATTATAATACTTGTATACAAAACGTCATTTAAAACAATTTAGAATATACTTAATTAAGTAATCGTTTAGTGGTTGAAATTTGAATGAAATACAGAAACAAACATTTTTAATTTGGTTTTTATTGGTAACACTAAAGCTCGTCAACTAAACAAAAAATAAAGAAAATCGATTTAGTGACTGGGAGGAAGATGTGTTTACCTCTTTTGCCATACAGAACTTCGACCATAGAGATTTAATTGATAACACTACATCAATAGCTACAAAACAAAAACAAGTAAATCGGCTGAGAGGGAGCTGTTCTTAAGAAACGGTTGACCGTTTCTCCACCGCCTATTCATGTATATTACTTTTAAGATTTCTTAAACCCCCATTAAATACATTTTTCATCATATCAATTGAATAACATATAATTACAGTCCCTGACAAATTTTTGCCAAGTATGAATATAGCCGCAAGTTTAGGTTTGTGTATAATATAGTCAAGTTTTTAATACAAATCATAGTTATTACAACTTTTTTTTATGAAAATTGAAACTAGGTATTTAATTTCAAGCTATTTCGGTGTTGTACCTCATATAATATAAGATATATTTATACTGATATTTGTGTTTGCGCATCTATTTTGAGAGCGGTTATATAGTTTGACGCGGGCTATATTATAAATTATAAGTAACTATGTGTAAAAATAACTTATTTTATCAGACTCGGTAAAGATGTTTTTGAGTTAAATTATGATGTTGATGTTTTTGAATTAAATTAAAAGATAAAGAAACCACAGACATACATACATACTTTAATTGGTCAAATCCAAAATCCGTCACCTTTACAACAATTATAAATATAGAACGCATAAACAAAAATAAATATTTAATTAACATAGATTAATTATGTTTCACTTTATTGATTTATTTTGAAAAAAAAGATATTTTAATAATTAGCTCTGGAGTTACATTATCGTAATCAATAATTAGCATTTTTTTACATTTAAACATAATCTTCATATAAGTGATTTTCAACATCTAATTGAATTCGTCACAGATTGTTGCGTCGTAAAATTCTTAATAGATTGATTCTTCATCTTGTAGTCTAAACGTTGATTATTATGTACAGTTTAATTTAAATTATCTAGTCTATTATATATTCAATTAAATTCCCACTAATCGAATTTGGATATTTACTTTTAGCTGATAATTATTAGCCGTTATGATGACGGTCGTATACAGCATATCCCAACGTTAGAGATACTGATGTTGCAATCGATATCAGAAGAGTTGCGACTATAGCTGCGACAAAAATCGCATCTTTTGTAGTAAACGTTAATCCATGGTTTCTATGTGCGACAGCGGTGCTATTTGTGTTGTTTCTATGGTGGTGTCGGGGATAATTCCCGTATCCACTCACATACGGATATGTGTAATTTGTAAATGAGTCCCATAGACCATTCGCTGAATTGTAGAGGTAGTTTAAATATGAAGAATTTGATGGATTCGTCGAATTTGTATTATTCGAAGTAATTATATCAATAATATATTCAGTTGTCTCATTGTCCGCTCCATCTATGTAATCTACTATCGCATCTATATTGTCATCATATATAACAGCCTCAATTTCGACATCATTTGCGCCATCTAATAAAAAAATAAAGAAGTTTTTTTTAATCACTTGAAAGTTAAATTGAAGCTAAACGAAAAAATACGTTACATAATACAGTTAAAGGAAATAATAATAATTGCTTTTTAAAATGACTTGCAGGAATTTATAAAATGTCTTGATACTATAATATGTATGTATATATATTATATGTAGGTGGTAGAGCCACGATGAAGCTATTACTGGTTTCGTCATGAAAGGATCGGCTTGTCCGGGGGACTACCACCCCGATAGAAATGCGACGTGAAGTAACAGTGCTTGCATTGTTGCGTTCCGTTCGGTCAGTGAGAGCGCCGGAGGCCCACTTCCCTTTCCCCCTCCCCCCAAACACAGACTGACAACGCACTTGTGATTATCCTGATGTTGCAAGTGTCTATGGATGGTGGTGGTCACTTAACATCAGGTGGCCCGCCTGTCACTTTGGCTCCTATGATATAAAAAGAAAAATAACATATACATGCAATGTAATATAAATCATTACATAGTATAAAACAAAGTCCTCTGTCGTGTCTGTCTGTCTGTCAGTTCACGATAAACTCAAAAACTACTTAACGGATTTTCATGCTACTTTCACCAGTAGATACAGTGATTTATGAGGAAGGTTTAGGTATATAATTTGCCAAGGTTTTTTATTATCAGAGCGATACAAAGTCTGCCGGGCCCCCTAGTTTCTTATAAAATGATGATCCATACATTTTATATTAAAATGAATATTTAAGTTAAAAATTATTGCAATATTTTTAGCACGTTAAATGCGAAATGCTAATATTATTTCTCGCGCGACAAATAACCGCTACAATTATAACGATCTACGTTACACACTGTACCAAATAAATGTATATTTATCATATTTAAATATAATAGCTATGAAATATAACGGACAATAATCGCTTAAATCAATGAATCGGGTTATCAAAAACAAATTTTTAACCTATTTGGTTTGTTCTCGCTTACGAAAATGATGCATGATTTTATTCGACCAATCACAGCACCGTATTTGTTTATATTTTTATATGAATCGGTATTCTTAGTATTTTGTTTTTAACACGTTATAATTGTAGCAGATGATATGATTTATGAAAGTATAACGATTAAAATTGTTTCCTAAAGTTCGCATTATAATAATCGCTATAATTATAATAATATACAATAACGACTAATTCTAAAACCGAAACTATGAGCAAAATAAATCCGGATTTCAAAGAATAATAAAAAAATAAGTATACAAAATTATTTCCAAGGACATTCATTACTACAGATATTTTTTTTTAATTACATAAATTAAAAAAAAAAAAACTTACTATTTCCTGCAGCTATCACCAAGGCAACGGCAGCCTGGAAATAAATCGACAAATAACCGCTACAATTATAACGATCTACGTTACACACTGTACCAAATAAATGTATATTTATCATATTTAAATATAATAGCTATGAAATATAACGGACAATAATCGCTTAAATCAATGAATCGGGTTATCAAAAACAAATTTTTAACCCATTTGGTTTTTTCTCGCTTACGAAAATGATGCATGATTATATTCGACCAATCACAGCACCGTATTTGTTTATATTTTTATATGAATCGGTATTCTTAGTATTTTGTTTTTAACACGTTATAATTATAGCAGATTTATCATTTATGAAAATATAACGATTAAAATTATTTCCTAAAATTCGCATTGCTATTATTGCTATAATTACTATTATTATAATAATATACAACAACGACTAATTCTAAAACGAAACTATGAGCAAAATAAATCCAGATTTCAAAGAATAATAAAAAAATAAGTATACAAAATTATTTCCAAGGACATTCATTACTACAGATATTTTTTTTTAATTACATAAATTAAAAAAAAAAAAACTTACTATTTCCTGCAGCTATCACCAAGGCAACGGCAGCCTGGAAATAAATAACATTAGTTTTTCAAGCATTCAATTATTTCATTTGTACAACATTGATTATACATTATTTAATCACTATAAAACGATTAATTAAAATAATAAACATTTCTTAAATGCTTCTGTAATGGTATTTTCCACAATTATTGTATTGAAGTGAAAAAGGATTTTCAATGTTGCCTTCTCGGCACCATTGTAGCGATATTGGCACAGTCATTTGCGTGATAAAATATTGACCCGGTAGACATAGGTTCGAATCCTTGCTAAATGAGCTTGCGATGATGGAAAACTTATGATAAGACCATAGCATGATGGTAGAACCACCTGGTAATTTACCACCTTCAAGTAAAAAATCTCTCCTCAAGTACCTGGTGATTTGAGAGCAAATTCCTCTTTCGATTAAATGAACTGTACGTTTTAAATGGATTAACACAAACACCGGTGTACTTGTGAATATCTAAAACTACGTAATCCTTCTATATCCAGATCGATTACATCCACAAAATCCATAGTTCACTACGAATTCTATGTCCCCGGCGAACACAATAATAAACTGGCACAGTCATTTGCGTGATAAAATATCGACCCGGCAGACGTAGGTTCGAATCCTTGCGAAATGAGCTTTCGATGACGGAAAATTTATGATGAAAACAGCCTGGTATTTCACCACCTTCAAGTACAAAATCTGTCTGCACATATCTGTAGATATGTTCATTTGAGAGCCAATTCCTCTTTAGATTAAATCACTGTACGTTTTAAATGGATTAACACGAACACGATATACTTGTGAATATCTAAAACTACTTAATCCTTCTATACCCAGATCGATTATATCCACAAAATCCATAGTTCACTACGAATTCTATGTCCTCGGCAAACACAATAATAAACCCAATAATAAAATAAGAACTGTCAGTTTAGACAAGTGTTAGAGACGACATTTACACTGTGCTTAAATTTCAAATCGTGTCTATCTTTAAACAAGGGTTAGATACTCTTTTATAATCAAACTTTTTTTAAACAAGTCTTCAATGTGTATATAACTTTTTTGTAATAATACGGATCGTGTTTACAATCTTAGGCCACATAGTAATTTAACATCAGTTGATTGTGGTCAAACGCAAAAACCTATACAGTTTTATTAAAAAAAATTAAATACGTATTAAATACTTGTTTTAAAAAGGTTTCGTACTAAATGCACCGCACTCGCCCGAGGCAAGTTCGCGTTATCCTTTTTTCGCAAGTCTAACCTAACCAAAGCGAGATAAAAGAGCAAGATGGCGAACATTCAGCGACCGCGGAGCATTTATTTCAAATCCTTTTTAAAGCATGTATTACATACGTATTTAACTTTTTTGTAATAACACCGGAAAAGTACAGTAACCGTTTTGGTAAAATCTCCCACATTTTACTTTGTCTATTTCATAACAGTCTATCAACACTCTAACATAAGAAAAAAACAATATTTGATGTACAATTAGCACAACTGAATTGTAAAATACAATAAAAAGAACTAGAATGAAAAATAATCAACACCACAAAAGTTATCACTTAATTAATTAAAAGAAATGTAAGTTTCAACTTAAACAAAACAATTTCTTTACTTAGTTGGTGAATCACTACACTTTTATTAACTTGAACTAAAGTAATTGTCAAATATATTGTCAATAAATCTTACCAACAGGACAATCAAGTGTACTTGTAGCTTCATGTTGAACGAATGACTGAATGATAATTATAAAAGATAATTCCAAGAAAGACTCTACCACAATTTTTTTTTAATGATTAACTAGGCTGAGTTCGCGACTCCGCATGCTCGTAATTTTATTTTTCCCTGCACACCCTTATAATTTCTAAAATAAACACTAATCGTTTATGTTAACAATTATGTCGTTATATTTGAAAAGAAACTAAATCCAACTTAAGTCGTTCTTAATATTATACGTTATTTTTCAAGATCTTCATAATTTAAAATTAAACATGTTATATTATGAACGATTAAAATTGGATTTAGCTCATTTTAAATGTAATGACTCACTTCAGAAATAACAGATGATTCTCTTCTAATATTTTTTATAACAATGAGTCAAGAGTTTTCGAATTAAATACACATATATACAGACAGAGATATGAAAATTGTTCTATGTCGTGTTTCTAATCAAATGTTCTTAATTATGAAATAAAAAAATACACTTGTATCACAGAAACTTTTGTATCACAAGGAATTGTGTTCAGTAAACGCTACGCCGTCTGAACGTGGTATACGCAACCACGGACAACGAGAAGGAAAGAAAGCGAGAAGAGCGTATGCCTCACTGTTCTCCAATACCCGAAGGCCAGCGAGACACAGTTTCCACTCTACCCGACACAGAGTTTACCCCCACCACTTTTAGTCACACAAAAAGGTTGCGGATCAGAATTTCAATTTTCAAAAGACATTTCACTTCAAAAAAATATTTACGGACAGACGTATACGCATACGTATTGAGTAATATAGATAACCGTCAGACCATATTGTACAAATAAAGTTCGTTTACGTGAATTAATATTGATAATTAACAATGAATATTAAGTCTTACATAATGATTTATATCATCTCATAACTTTTATTTCCACACATACAATTTCTAAAAGTTTTACTGATAATTTTACTGTTATATAACAATATGTGTACTCTCTGTGTACAAAAATCACATTAAAATTTGTTTTTAGGAAATAGTGTTCAAAAATATACTACTTAATAGCGAACCCGGCAGACGTTATCTTACCCTCAAAATTAAAAAAAATCCTAAAATAGGATTGAAGCGCTACAGGTCTAATAATTAATCTAAACCACCCAGGGACCGACTCAAATTAACACGATAAATTACATCAAAATCGGTCCATCCGTTTATTATTCGTATATATACGTATTATTATCCGTATTCTATTCATAATTTTTATAGCCTATACATTGTGGAATATTATATACATGAATGTGTGTATTATAGGTAGGTATATAGAATAGCTAATTAATTGAATAATTTCATATATTTTTTAATATTCTTGTTTTACGATCTCTGCACAATATTTTCTTATAAACCGTCATTTACGAATTAAATACAGACAAAAAACGGACATATAAAGAATGCTTAATATCATAAACTAGTCAATTCCCACGGCTTCGCTAGACATTAAAAAATGACAAACGGTCAGCCGAATCCAACAATAAGTATTCTAGAACCATATTGAAAAATGACGCATCAATTTATTATGGTCCTAATCCGATAGGGTCAGTAATTTTGATGTGATTAAACCTTAAAGAAACTGTATTTTCATTTCAAAATCAATCAAAGATACTATTTTAACAGACTTCAAAAAAGGAGGTTCCGTTTTCGACCAATATGTGTATGTATATTTGTTTGTTTCCAATTTTTACCACCATTTTCACATCCTTAGACCGATACTTTGGCCTATCCCTTAATATGTAAGTCAGTCAATTATTCTTCTATATATATATAACTGTTCTCAGCTCAGAACAGAGCTATGAAGCCGCTATGAAACTGAAGTAGATATGGCGATGGTAAACGTAATTAGATCTTAGGTTCTGCTTGTGATAAAATTGTCGTTCTTCTATTGTATTGGATTTACTATCAACGGAGTGCTTATGTTACTCGCGGCTGCAGGAAGTGTACCCTCATTCCCTTGCACGTACTCACCGGGTGCTGCTAAGTAGTAACAAATTATTGGCCGTTGCACTGTTCCACATAAACTGAACCTCGCAGCGACAAGTAGAGTAATCAATCAATCGTCGATAATATATATGGACACTCTATTTGGTTATACGATTAAATTAAATAACTATCAACAGAGATTAGGGATGACTATAAAAAATAATAATTGCTCCACCTCTCCCATATAAAACGTAAATTTGTCTGCCTCAATTGGTTTCGAAATTTACTAGGATCTCCTGATACGTATTACTCCGAAATTTCGCGTTTCTTTGGTAGAAGTTTTACTGCGTATAGTCTGTATCGTATGACATTATTCGTTTTACTCGATAGAACCTTGAGTCGAGAAACACGATCACGACTCATTATTCAAAATAATTGGGCGAACGGGGAAAGTGTTGGAAGGCGAAACTTGCAAAGGTTGTGTTAAATACGAAATGGTGACAACAGATGTTTTGGTGAAATTAAAAACCTGAAAAATTATAATTTATTTAAGTATGAATTCAAAATAAACATTATATTATTTACAAAAGATTCAAAATGATAATAGGGAGTGTTTTATATTAAATATTCTAAAATGTTGGACTATCTCTATATATAAATTTGCGAAGATAAAAAAGTTAGGTACATCGTTCTTCTCTGTTTGCCAACCCTTATCTTATTTTTTTACCTTAATATGTATTAACGTTTTTTTCTTTTTAATTTTTCACAAAAACATACTATTACAGATTCATTATATTAGCATTGCTTGTGATATAGTCGAAGTGTGATCTAAATGAAAATTATCTATTCATCATACTTCACGCTCCTTACACTTACAGTCCGCCATATATTTACAATACTGAATACAGTTTCTACCAGTTAGAAGAAAAAGGAATACAGATAATAATATATCTTTATTATAACGCTAGCCTCTGCTCGCGACTTCGTCTTTGTTGAAGGTAACTTGGCCTTGGGCTAAAGCTAACCCGCAGCGGAATCTCTCAAGTAGAAGAAAACAGTTTTTTAAACATTCTTCATTAGTGCTCCGCTCCTATTGGTCTAACGTGATGATGTATAGCCTATAACCTTCCTCGATAAATGAGCTGTCTAACACTGAAAGAATCGGTCCAGTAGTTTTTTACCCCCTATAACATCACAAACTTTACCTCTTTATAATATAGACTAGCTTCTGCCCCGCGAGTTCGTTCGCGTGGAATAATTACTTTGAGCTAACGCTAACACGCAGCGGAAGCTCTCAAGAGGAAAAAATACCCCGATATTGAAACATTCTTCATTGATGCTCCGCTCGTATTGGACTTCGCGTGATGATATATAACCTCCCTATAACCTTTCTCAATAAATTAGCTATATAACACTGAAAGAATTTTTCAAATTGGACCAGTAGTTCCTGAGATTACCCCCTACAAAGTCACAACGTCATAAACTTTATCTTTTTATAATATGGATAGATGAAGAAAGACTAATACCCCTAATTATGTTGTAGATAGGTATATAAAGGTCAATATAAAATATAAAAGAACAGTTATAGACAACAGCAAAAGAAAATCTATATATTTTTCTATACATATAATAATAATGTATATCTAACGTGTCTGTACTTTTTGTGAAAATTTGGACTTCTTAGCAGCTACATGTTTCATGGTTCTATTTTAAATGAGTATAGCGTGAACGTTGTTCCATATATTACATGTACACGA
>MU163255.1:278600-289255 GCA_015888305.1 Antheraea pernyi
CAAAGGTTGTGTTAAATACGAAATGGTGACAACAGATGTTTTGGTGAAATTAAAAACCTGAAAAATTATAATTTATTTAAGTATGAATTCAAAATAAACATTATATTATTTACAAAAGATTCAAAATGATAATAGGGAGTGTTTTATATTAAATATTCTAAAATGTTGGACTATCTCTATATATAAATTTGCGAAGATAAAAAAGTTAGGTACATCGTTCTTCTCTGTTTGCCAACCCTTATCTTATTTTTTTACCTTAATATGTATTAACGTTTTTTTCTTTTTAATTTTTCACAAAAACATACTATTACAGATTCATTATATTAGCATTGCTTGTGATATAGTCTAAGTGTGATCTAAATGAAAATTATCTATTCATCATACTTCACGCTCCTTACACTTACAGTCCGCCATATATTTACAATACTGAATACAGTTTCTACCAGTTAAATGAATTTTCAAAATCGGTTCAGTAGTTCCAGAGATTACCTCCTACAACGTCACAAACTCACGAACTTTACCTCTTTAGTATATATTAGAGTAGTTATTCATATATCAAAAGACTTACATGAAGGCTTATTTTTATTAATCCCTAACGTCCGTAAGCTCCTTCTCAGGACCTATATTGAATAAAGTTATTTTGGAGAATATTTCAAGACTGAATGAGTCTCCCTGTTGGGCTAAAAATTCCTTCCCGAAGGAAGGTACGGTCCAAAATACCAGTCCATAACGTACTGATAATTTAAAATCTGAAATTATACCTATATTTTTCCAAATGCGGTGGTTACTACATAAACATTCCTCGTGTTTAAGTTTTCTCGCGATGTTTTCCCTCACCGTCCACCGGATAATATCACCAATTAGTTATACCTACTCATTTCATATGTTATTATATGATTTTATATCTGTTTGAACTTTAAAATGGCCTTATTTATGTTTTTATTTCTATATTTGTTCTTTTGTTCGGTAATAATATTATCTTAACATAAAATAAATTAGTAAATGTAGACGAATTCGAAAAAATTCGTTAGTACATGTCAAGGTTCGAACCTGTACACATGTAATCAATATATCGCCTGTCAAATCGCTCTAACATCCCAAGTAATTTCCATTTTCTACTGTATTTCATAAGAGAGATAATATTCGCTGTAAGGATTTGTATATTAATCTATATATCTAACCAAAGGGATTTAAGACTTTAAAAAGAAACAATTATTTTTTCACAGAATATTGTAATAACCTTGAGTTAATTAACACTTTAAATCTGTTATTATAATTGTGTATTTATTTAGTACGTAATCAATAATTTTGGGGCCCGACATTTTGGAAATTACGAAGGTGATTATTGGCACCTGAATAAATATAAAATGTTTTTTTATTCGCTAATAAATGTATTTCATAAGCCTTTAAATTATCTAAGTTGATATTTAAAAATATGTTAATCGAGATTTCAAATGTTTCTAGTTTTTACACTGCGGTAATTTTCATCGCGCTGTAGATATGAATATTTTTTGTCCCCTATCTATATCAAGAGGTCAATGTACTAATGTCTCGTTATAAATGTCGACCTATGTATTATCTGATCCATTTTTAACACTTTGACATATATTGTCTATCAGAATTATTTGCCAAGCTTGTTAGACAAACAACTTTTGTTTCGTTACGCGTTATTTTAAATCCATAAAGTCTTTGTCAGTTATTTATTAAAGGCAAGATTAATTTTATTAAGTCCTCGTAGATACTAGTATCTTTAATTGTATACATACTAATGCTATATTTCTGAAATTGTTTAATTGGTGGACAAAATTTCTTTTAGATAATATGTTAAAGTTAAAAACAGGTTATAACCTAAAGACACACGATATAAGCGAACTTATATATTATAGGGAAACATTTTATTTAAAAATACAACAAAAAGCCAACGTCACACGGTGTTCCCATATGGTAACCCATAAAATTACTGACCGCACCCGATGTTGCTTAACTTCGGTAACCAGACGATAACCGGTGTTTTCAACACACAGCTCGATACAGTGTTCATCAGTTTTCGTCTCACAAAAAGTTTGCGAATCAAGCTTTCAAAGCCCTTCCATTAGAAGGTGGAATGTGGGTTAATCTTAGCTAATAGAAAGAAAGAAGAAAGAAAGAAATACTTTATTGTTGGAACAACCATACAATTAAATTAAATTACACAAACTAATTAAAGTTAGTACAAAATTTGAGACGAACAAACAAATTACACAGACACACGTAACACGTCACGGTTGGTCATACTAAAGAGAAATAACTACTGTAACCACAAATTTAGGATTAAACAAAACAAATATAAATATACGGAAAAAGATTTTAAAAAAAATACACACCAATAAACAGGGCTTAAAATAGAACTACGTGAATACATTATACGTCACTTTAATTACTGAGTGTGAAATTGCAATAGATAATGCTTATATGAGAGTTTAAAGGTAAGTTTACTCTTTTTGGATCGACATGGTGGTGGGATGTTGTTCCAACAACGAGTGGCGGCATATTTAAATGATCCTCTGAAAGCGGTAGTTCTATGGAGAGGTATCGATAGTGGATTAGTCATGGTGCGAGAACATGAAAAATACCTGTGCTTATCTTGTATCCACTCTAACTTGTCATACAGATATTTTGGGTTTTTGGTTTTATAGACATATACAAACCGAGACATTCTGTATGCCTCTTTAAGCTATATAATTCCGTAGTACGTTGTTATGATGTATTTCCTAACAATTTAGCCAGCGTTAGCAATGTTAAAAATATGTTTACAAGTTAATTATAATAGATTGTTTTTCTCTCTACTATCTTCTTCTTATATCTATATATAGATATACTATGAATATAAATCGAACGTGTCTGTACTATTCGATTTTTGTGAAAAAAAAAATCGTTGCAGGTGTCTAGCAATAAGCGAAGTCTAGCGACATCGCCTCACTGAGCATCTTTTATCGTCTGTATCATGACGAGTGTTCTGAAGAGCTGTCTGACCTCATTCCATCTTCTCCTTTCCACTATAGAACTACACGGGCGGGTACGCGTCTCCGCAGTTTCACAGTAGCAACTATCCCGGCAAGAACGAAGAAATTCGAAAGCTCTTATTTTTGTCGTACTGTGAAGATGTGGAATCGTCTTCCAGCCAGTCCTTCCTCTTATGAAATGGGGTCCTTTAAACAAGGCGTGAAGAAGCAGTTTTGCAGGTCGGCATGATAGCGATGACTGCCATTGCTATTTAACACTGACAGTCGCCGTTATTTATAGACTGTATTTTACTTTCCATCAGGTACAGTGCAGTCATTTTACTGAACAAGTAAAAAAAAAAGTAATAGAATACATTTCAATTATTTTTAGAAATGTCTGTCTGTTTGTATGAACACGCATCACTGCTAAAGTACTGGGTTTACAATAAACTCTCAGCGGCGTAAGTAGTAGTTTTGTAGTCCGGTGAAGCTGTTAAGACCTTGCTAGGTCAATAGCGATAAAAAAGCGGCGTAAGTACGATAGAAAAGTTGACAAGTAAATGGACTTAATATATTCCGATGACTTTATTAGACACTGTTTTTGAAGTGAAACTTCTTTAGGCGCATGAGGGTAAAATTTTTACAGATGTAACGTCACGCAGGTATGCAACGGAAGTGACGTCATTTGCAGTAAACGCAGATTTTTCATCTATTTTTCAAGTCTCGGAAATCTAAAGTTTTAGATTTGTATAAATATAAACAAGACTTATGAATTAGTTCGCCAAAGAAGTTTCACTTCTGACATGTGTACTTTGTACGCACGCACTTTTTTTACATTAGGTTCCACGCAGACGCACAGCTAGTATATAAACTTAATGTATGTGTCTTATATTACCTTTGGGAAGATATGCTCCAAACAATACTGAAAGTTTTACCACAATCCGTTTGCGTAGTTCTGAAAAACTAAGAGAACATAGGCAAAAATAAATTGTGCTTTTTAGCCTGTGTCTAGATGTAGTAGTATGTATGTATATATTATTATAATAATATATAATTTTTGTTCATGCTAACACAGGGATTGGATGTCGGCTATATCGAAAACCGTATGTTACCTATTTTCCTATATACATTAACGTCTTAATTAATTAAGCGTTAATATATACATATATTTTCATTATAACTATAGAATTTTAAAGCGATGACAGATCAATGGTATGCATATTTGCACACCGTGTCGAACAACGCAGCAAGCAACGCGCAAGCAAGGCAAAATGACTGCACTGTGCCTGATGTTAAGCACGGTGCAATCCAAAAACAATGGCGACCACCGAGTGAAACACTATCCATCGCCGGTCGCCGCTGTCATGCCGGCCAGCGAAAATCTGGATATGCACAGACTGATCCCGCAACGCGACCCGCAAGAGCGAATCACTATGACGGGCTTTTTCGCCATATACATGGTGGTTGCGACCCAGTCAGGCTGTAAAACCCTACCACCCCGCTTTCGCCATTGCCTCGTTCGTTATTCAGCAGGTTGCAGCACGTGCAGGTGAGGTTGGCTTGGATGTCTCAAGTCTTAGATGTTATTTGACACCCCTTACACCCCCAAAATTATATTAAATAATTATCGTCGTAATGAAGCCATAGCATGGTGATAGAGCTTCTTTTAAACCACTCTCAAGTTGAAAATCTGTAGATATGAGTGTGTTCTGGCAGCTGCATTTCGGAGTCAGTCCGCTATAGGTTTAGCGTGTATACCATCTTAGAACACAACTTCATTTACTATCAGATGAGATTGTAGTTCGACGCTAGAACTAATAACAGTATTAAAGGAAGCTTCTGGCTTTCCTTAATCTTTTTTTTTTTAATTCGAGAGACTCAAAAACTACATGACCGACTTTTATAATTCTCTTACTAGGGTAAGCTATAACTTATAAGGTTTCAGTATATTGCTATATATGCTGTATATATGTAGTATAGTAATAATTATATTCATTGTTGATCTTTAATGAAATCAGCAAGTCGTGCAAGACTGTTTAGTCGCTAGCAATATTAAATAAAATTAACTTCGAAAAAAATTACTCTAAATAAATTCAGCAGAATCACCTTCGTTATAGTTGGATATCTACCTAGTCGTAGACTTTCATACCCCAATCACTATTACATATCCTATTCGGTTTTCAGAAGTATCTTGGTGTATCTCCGAATTCCAAGGTACAATGCTACTGAAATTAAAATAGGACTTTCTTGAAAATATAGCTCTTTCAGAAAATATTTTAGAAGTCGGTTAAAAGTATTGACTTTTATGGTAATAGCAAGAATTTGTTGCGTTACGTAAATATATTTTGTGATTCCAGCTTCCCCCGCCGCCTCATATTGAGCTGGTGATGGCCATGCCATACCTTCGCACAGCATTCAAGAGGCCGACAGTGCGAGTGAGATGTAAGTTTTTCGTTTCTAATATCAAGATAACATAAAATATCGTTGAACGAGGTACTGCAAAAAATCGATGGCCAGGACTCTCAGTTGACAGCTATAAACAAATAGATGCCTGTCACCATAATTACCGCCAGATGGCGCAAAAGAAGCGACGCTCGCCCATCAGAAAGATGGGTGAATAATAAATAATAGACACTCCCGCAGAGGCGGGAGGCGAGAGAAGCCACCACAAGAGGGTTTAACCCTGGTATGGTCTCCCCGCACGTTGCTTCCCAGCGCGCGTGAAGAAACTACCGATCGTTGAACGAGGTAATTAATTAATACAAAATCACTTTAATTATACTCATATTACTAAATATACATATTATTAATACGAAATTTAAAATAAGAAACACAGAGACCATACCTAAACGTAAACCGGTAGGCTTTGCAGATTATTTGGTTAGTAGGTTATTTGAAAACGTTTGAAACAACTCTCCTCCAGGAGATCTGAAAAGCAAACTTATATTTAAGAAGCTGCTAAAAGTACAAACTCTAGGGCAACTAAAATTAGGCAACAAATAAGAAATTTTACTCACAACCCCTGGACTGTACAAAACCATAGAGGCTTTAGTCCATACAAAGTGAATGTAGATCTTATGAGGCACTCATCAACACACTGTTGGCTACATAGGTCTTAAAAAATACCGGATATATTACAAAATGTGACATACTTTAACAATAACAAGTAAAATTATTATTTTAAAAAGTTGGCTAGATTTGAAAAAATATGATCCACCATTTTGAGGTCTATGTCTTACAGAATGAGCCGAGGAGTCAATAGATTATAGACGCCTAGAGATGACGCCGTAACTACCGTCTTTGTTTCTTATTATTTTTGGTTGGTTTGCATTCGTGTTTTTTTAAGCATTCGTTTATTTATAAAACAAAGTCCTCTGCACCTCTGTTTGTCTGTTCGCGATAAACTCAAAAACAACTGAACGGATTTTCGTGCGGTTTTCACCAGTAGATAAAGTGATCCATGAGGTAGGTTAAGATATATAATTTGTCAAGGTTTTTTTAAATATCAGGGCGGGACAACGTCCGCCGGGCTCGCTAGTTTTAATATATAGATATACTAGCCTCTACCCGCGACTTCGTCCGCGTGGAATAGTTACTTTGGGCTAACAACATGCAGCGGAAGCTCTCAAGAGGAAAATTACCCCGATTTTGAAACACTCTTCATTGGTGCTCCTATTGCTCTTAGCGCGATGATATATAACCTATAACCTTTCTCGATAAGTGAGCTATATAACACTGAAATAATTTTTCAAATCGGACCCGTAGTTTCTGAGATTACATTCTACAACGTCACAAACTCACAAACTGACAAACTTTATTTCTTTGAAATATTAGTATAGATTAATCTTTAATTTTTTTAGTTTAAGTTGCTTAAAACTTTAGAGGGTAAATTAAGTGTTGTATACACACATGCTTGCCGGAAAAATTTTAGGCCTGTCTGAAAACCAGCGCCATTTTGTAACTAATGTTAAATGCGTCAGTACGCTGACACTAGGTATTTTTGTCACAAAATGTATTTTTACGTTCAAAGGCTTTTTTCTTGGAAACATCATACGACAATAAAATATTATTCTGTCTTAACAACCACCTCTTACCTAACGGTCACGCTAAAAACTCGAGCCATAAGTTTCTGAGGCTGTTTTGTTTGAAGACAAACACACGTTTCTTTTGCTGTGGCTGTGTCTTTCACATTCGTTCTCTAGTGCTGACTCTCTATTGTTTTAGCGTACATATATTTTATATACGAGTCGTTAAATTTCAAAATGAGTTAAATCCAATTTTATTCGTTCATATAATTTATGTAAGGGGTGTAAATAACATCTAAGACTTGAGACATCCAAGCCAAGCTCACCTGCACGTGGTGCACCTTGCTGAATAACGAACGAGGCAATGGCGAAAGCGGGGTGGTAGGGTTTTGCAACCTGACTGGGTCGCAACCACCATGTATATGGCGAACAAGCCCGTCATAGTGATTCACTTTTGCGGGTCGCGTTTCGGGATCAGCCTGTGGATATCCAGGTTTTCGCAGGCCGGCATGACAGCGGCGACCGGCGATAGACAGTGTGTCACTCGATGGTCGCCATTGTTTTTGGATTGTACGGTGCTTACCATCAGGCATAGTGCAGTCATTTTGCCTACTACAAAAACAAAACGTTTATTTTTTTAAGATTTCCAGTTTTTATTCACCTAGAACGAAGTTTAAATTTTGACGTTCATAAGGTTTTTAGTTTTTCTTATGATCTTCATATTTGACATGTACAAAATATGAAGATCTTGAGAAATAACGTAAAATATTAGAAACGGCTTATTTATTATTATTTAGCTTATATTGAAATGTTTTTTTTTTATTTTTATTTTTTTCGAACTGACTACGCTATTGACCAAGCAAGGTCTTAACAGCTTCACCGGACTGCTATTGAAATGTAATGTCTTATATCTTCTTTATATATAACTTTCTTCTGTACGTGTGTATGTCACTGAACTCCTCCTAAACGGTTGGACCGATTTTGATGAAATTTTGTGTGAGTGTTCCAGTGGATCCGAGAATTTATTTATTTATTTAATAAGATCTTCACAGCACAATCATGATATTTTAAAAACATATGAATGTTTTTAATACATAGTGCCAATTATGAAGTAATGCGTTTTACATTTCGTATATGACAGATTACGTATATGAGTTTATTTACAATATTGTATAATAATTAATTATGCGCGTGCGTGCGGCCGCGATGTATGTATATGATGTGCGTGTGCGATGTGCGAGTGTGTGTATGGTTGTTGTTTGTGTTTTAATTTTCCTGTATGAAACCTGATAGATGAGAATCGTTTAGATTCACAATTGGACCCGGTGGGTGGCGCCGCGGTAGGAAAATAGGTGGGACAACGTCCGCCGGGCCCGCTAGTAGTTATATATTTCTGTAACAATAAAATTACATACAGCTATGTATGATAACAGATAAAACAATAGACTACCGATGGGAATTAGTTCCATTCCATGATCCATTTATCATTATTATTATTACATAGTATAAAACAAAGTTCTCTGCCACGTCTGTCTGTCTGTTTGCGATAAACTCAAAAACTACTGAACGGATTGTCATGCGGTTTTCAGAAGTAGATACAGTGATTTATAAGGAATATTTAGGTATATAATTCGTCAAGCTTTTTTATTATCATGTCGGGACAACGTCCGCCGGGACCGCTAGTATAATATATTTAAAACAAGATTAAATATTATTATCCTGGATAGTCCATATTACAATTAGAAAGTGTCTATGACTTTTAAAATGACTATTAAATAAATGTTCTATGGTGTTATGCTAAATTATGTGTAAAAAAGAGTTTAATATGCTTATTTGTTCGTGTTATTTTTACTCGACAAATCACTTAATTTCAATACATCTTCTGTCTACACGTGTCTGTACTTTTTAGATTTTGAAAAGATTGTTGCAGGTATGTATGTCTAGGATTAAGTAACAAAATACATTTCCATCGATTTTACATTTCTGTTTATCTATCTATTTTTTTGAACACGCATCACTGCTAAAGTATTGCGTTCACAATAAAATCTCACCAAGAACTTGAGTAATATTTAGTCTTGGTTTCATTAAAATCGGTTTACTCTATAAAAAGTTATTGTAATATTGATGACGACACGACTTAAGTACGACAGAAAAGTAAATTTAAATGGACTTAATACATTCAGTTGACTTTATTAATCGCTTTCTATGCATAAGCTTTCACGCGGACGATGTACATAGGATTTCAGCTGCAGGTGTCTTGAAATAATAAAATACATTTCAATCATTTTTAGTGGTGGTAGAGCCACGCTGAAACTGTTACTGGTTTCACCATGAACCGGTCGGCTCGTCCGGGGTAGTACAACCCTCTCATAGAAAACCGACGTGAAGTAACAGTGCTTGCATTGTTGCGTTTCGTTCGGTCAGTGAGAGCGCCGGAGACTCACCTCCGTTCTCCCCTTCCTCTTCTTCTTCCTCCCCCTCCCTTACCGCAACACAGGTTGGCAACGCACTTGCGACTCCACTGGTGTTGCTGGTGTCTATGGACGGTGGTGATCACTTAACATCAAGTGACCCACCTGTTCGTTCGCCTACTATGATATAAAAAAAAATGGAAAACACACAGCTTAATTCAATGCACCTAGAATAAGATTTAAAAAAATACTAATGGCGTTCAACAAATTCAAAAGGTGATATTACCTGAGATGTTCCCGATGGGAAATACCATTAGACAAATAATTAATTGTTAGAGTAATAAAATTTTAAACTAAGTTACTCCGAACACTCCTAAAACGCGTGCCCATAACTTGTGAAGTTACATTAAAGCTATCTCCTTTAAGAGTTTTTCCGTGAATCAAGAAGATTAATTTCATCCGTTAACGGATATCTGATTGAGATAAAACGACTGGTCCCGTTTGCCGACAGGATATTAGAAAAAATAGATATCACAGTCATCAAGGGGAAATTGAATTTAATTTCGCTGTTCTGCGTCAGTTTAAGACTGTCAAGCCTGCTTGTAAGGAATTCATGTCATTCATTTCATCCATTCATAGAAATTGGTAAAGATATTTTTGAGTTAAATCCGTACAAACAAACATACATATTTGTAACGTAATATTCATAGTACCAATATGGATACTAAAAATGCCCTGTTATCATACTACAGTTCCGTTATCTTGATCTTCAATATAAGTCAATAATTTTCTATTGAACTTACAATCTCCGATGTCTACATGTCTGTTCGAACGCGTTACCACTGAGCCATAATCGTTTCCCATGCCTTACGTAATTTATAAGGCGGTAATTAAAATCTCAGTTAATTACACGTTTCTAGGGTTGCCAATCGCTCGCCTCGAATCGCGGCAATAAGAGAAACTCGTGACACCCTTCGTCGTACAATTTACATAATATGGATCACATGTATATGAAATTACTTAGAGAATTTAATTAGTGAGAAATCTACGTGTACTCTGATATCAAATTACCCTTTAATAACCCGAGTTTAATCACATTACTATACACTATACACTATGCACACGTCACTATTTAATATTTTTACACATGTGTGTCGCAGGAATTCTTGTATGTTTGAATATGTTTATATATTACATTAGAATATATTGAATATACTGGTTTCAGCATGAATGGGTCG